>JADLZN010008302.1:0-24998 GCA_018155175.1 Sinocyclocheilus anophthalmus | reverse complement strand
GTGGTTGGTCTGGAACCTGGGTCTGGTGCCATGGTGATGGCTCTGTCCTCTTATGGCTAGGGGCTTTCTGTAGAAGGGTATTGCATTGTGGCAATGCTGGGTGCCTACTGGTGCCCGCTTTGGATTCTGAGTTATGAAGTGCAACTCGGTGGGTTTGACAACACACTTTAGTGGAGGCCGTGTGCGTGTTAAAGGCCTCTGTGGCATTGTTACACAGCTGGTGATGTAGGGCATTGTCGGCAGGTGCCCTAAATCCGTAGATGACTTCTTTGGGGCGCTGTGTTCCGCGTCGTGCCATCCCATTTAATTGTAGCTTGTTTGTGGCGGTAATGTTGTCAAAGTCTGTGGTAAGGAAGCATGGGGGAATTTCACACCCGTCGCCGCTTGTTTTCTGGGGCGGCGATCAGTCCGTGTTCAGACTCTGGTTCTGAGAGTATTTAGGTTGCCAGATGTTTTGTCTCTGGCCAGCTCGTTGGGGTCTTTGGGGTCACACGGTGTGTGTGTCTGCATTGATCCTCTGGAAAGGTCCCTGCCCCTCCCCCTTGTGGCTGCTGGTTGGTGACTTGTGAACAGTGGCTCTCGCCCCCCCCTTGCAGGTTCAAACTCTTGGCTGAGGGGTTGGGCCTGCTGGCCAGGGGAAGTTCTTTTTCGTGTTTTCCCTATCTGTTCGCCTGTGGTCTGCAAGCATATTTCAGTTCAACTGTGACACTGAATTCACCTCGTTGCGTGGCTTCGGTTCGCCTGGGGGGGGGCGGCTTAAAATTAATTTTGTTTTGTGTTGCAGCTGCAGAGTTTGCAGGAGGCTGACTTGTGAGTTTCCAAGCGAATGCTTGGCTCCCTTGCCCTCCCTTTCTACTGTGCACAGCGTGAGGCGTGCACGGCTGTCAGGGGCCGCGGTATTCGCCGGGCTGTCTTTTGCTAAGTCTATGCGCAGTCTGTATGTGGTGCCGGTGGGGTGGTTAAATTGCTTGGTCGTGAACCAAGGTCAAGCTCCTTTCGTTAGTTGGCGGCGTCAGGGTTGACCTCACTTGTCCGGTATGGCAGGGGCCTTGCGGCCGACGATGTGTGCCTTTCTCATTTTGTTTGGCTCTTCGATCAGGTTAAGTGTTGGTAAAAAGTGACTGTTGGGGGTGTGGAACAGTTCTCTTTCAAGTCCTTTGTGGAGTATGTCTTTTTCCAGCGGCGCTGGTGTTGACAGCTTTTAGAGCCTCTTGTAAGACTGGTTGATTTCTTCCTTTCCCGTGCCACGATTCGTGAGGTCTTTGCATCCGTGAGTGCTTGCTTTCTCTCGTTGACATTGTCACGTTCGTCTGCAGAATTCTGTGACGTTGCAGTTTCAGCTCATTAGCCTCCTGTCTGAGGCCCTTGAAGTGGGTGGGGCCAGGATATGATTATGCTGGTCGAGTGTTCCGGGAGAACTTATGGTCGCATCTCGCTGTTCCTTCTTTGCCAGTAGGAGGGGGTCGTTGGCTGCTTGGAGGTGAAGGATGTCCATTACAGTGCTCTGTTGGGTTTCCAGGTGGTCCTGGTGAGCTTGCAGGGTTGGATGTCTGTGGAATGTCTGCGACATTCTGGCACACTTGTGGGAACACCAGAGGGAGAGAGGCACAAGGCAAATGCAGGTATGTACAGAGGTGTTAAGGTATCTCTAAGGTGAACGGCTGTGTAGGCCGTGTAAGGTTTGAATAGCTGGTGGGAGGCAGCTAGTTAGGTAGGGTGCTATGTTTTTGTGTTTTTGAACACAAAGGGAGAGTTTGAGTAACGTTGTTGAGGGGGCTGTAAGCAGGGGTCATCTGATGACCGGGCTATACTACTGATGTTTCACGGGTTTGGTCACTATGACGAAATTGAAATAAAATAAGATGAACTAAAAAAAAAGGAACATTTTTACCTATTTTATTTGTTTTCTAAGAGATATGGCTAAGCAGGTTTAACTTGTGTGTGATGCTGAAATAGACTTAATAACCCTAGGGTTAGGCTGTTAGCTAAAATAGCAGGGACCCACCAAATACCTCGTCAAAAGAACTAAACAGTGAATGGTTTCTAGTTCTATCTTGGCCTACATTTTGTTGAACAGTAGCTGCCCTTCAATGTTTTAGGTCTGGCACTGAGGAGTGAGGAGGAATAGAGAGGAAACAGGGATTAGGCTACCAATAACCTGTGTAACTCGTTAAGGAAACGACAGTTGCTCGAACTACTGTAATCCTAACAAAAAACGACGATGGTGATGGTAAAAAAAATAAAAAAAGGTAAAAATAAAACACAACAAAAAAAAAAATTCAATAATCAAATAAAAAAGTGGTCCTAATAGCTGTAGGAGACATTTAAAATGGGAATTAATAAACAAAATAAAAATAGAAAAGTAAATGGAGATACACTAAAAATGTAAAGAAAAATTTGATTTAATTACTCGCAAATTTATACCCATCAATTTCGCTGAATTGTACATTTGTGCTAGACAAGATGTAAATAATGCAATAAAAATTAAAAGAGGTGATAAATCAACCAAAAGTACACGAATAGCACAAGTAAAACCCCAGGTAATGTGGGTGGTCCACGGACCTGTGAGTGGCATTCAACAGGCATGACACACAGATTGTGAGTAGAGAGAGCGAGAGTAGGGTGTGGTTAGAAAGGTTACACTTTAACACGCATATCTAAGTGTTAGGCCGAGTGCTAACCGCTAGGGCAGTGATGATGATACAGCTTAGCTGGGAAGAGTGTAGCGGTTATTACACGCAATTCTTTGTTGACACAGGCAGGTCTTTGGACGTGAATGCTGTTTGTCAGAATTAACCGAAGAGTCATGCTCACACTTCCGGGGTCACGGTGTTGCTAGTGAGACAACAAAGCTCACACAGTGCAGGTGGAGCAGACTGCCTGGTGCGTAGCGATGCATTGGCACTCGTGCCTTCCCGCGGACACATGTGTCATGGTCATTACTCAAAACATCCCATCACTTCACATGCAATGGGGCTGATTCGTAGTTAGCTACGCCAGAGATCCCCCATTCATTACGTATGTTTCAAGGATCGAGTCATAAGACATACGAATAGACGTACACCTAATAGGAGCTGTAATGTAATTAATGAAATGAGGAGTATCGTTCAGATCACCTACACAGTGCTGAAAAAAGGGGATTTCTTCACCCAAGATCAAACCGATTTATTCTGGTACCATCTATAAAATGGAGTGCCTGCTATTCTGATATTGCGCGGCAAAATGTACTTCGCTCACTAACAAGAAAGATTAGAGATTTCTTCGCTAACATCAGGGTTAGTTTCGTATCGTATGGGACGTTTAAAACATTACGCACGAAACTTTCAAGTACCGGGAGAAGTTCACCTTAATCTGTATTGTTATCTATTACTCGAACCTGTGCCGCTTATAGGAGGGGTATGTAACTTAAATTTTTCAAATGAGCGAGTCATAATGAAAAACAATGATACGTAACACATAATAAGGTCTTAAATTAGTGAAATGAGGAGCATCGTTCAGATCACCTACACAGTACTGAAGACGGGGATTTCTTTCTACTTCGCCCAAGATCAAACCGATTTATTCTGGTACCATTTATATTAGCTGCTAATCCCGAGATTTCGTCGTAAGAAAATAGACTTGTGCTCTACTAACAAAGAAATTAGGATTTCTTCGCTAAAATAAGGTTAGTTTCTTATCGTAAAGTGGGGGACGATTAAACACTTATAGGCACGTGACAACGTCTTACTGCTCGTAAGGAAGGACCTTCGAACTATACTTTATCTGGTTTTGATTCAAGGAACTGGTATGCGCTGGGAAAGAAATACTAACTTCTGAAAGACACATAAGGTGGTGTTATTGGGTCTTCTTTCAGCACGGTTTTAAAAACGACTCCACCGTTTCTAAATTACTGCTCTGGCCTTGCATAAAGTAGAACTATTGTTTTCTGGTTACTTTGTCAAAGTTTCTGGTCCGCATCATGCGCGGGCTGCAGGATCTTTAGAAAGACCCCCCCTGCTTCTGTGGTGCTGGAGTAGGAGGTCGCCGTCCCTGCTGAGTTGTTAAGCAGTAAGTGCTGGCTCCCCCTTTCGTAGCTTTGTGCACCTGAGGGAGTTTTGCACTGCTGGGTGAGGATGCAGGAGTAGGGTGTTTCTCTCACTGTGTTTCCTTTTGCAGCCTATATGAGTACCTGAGTTCTCTTTGGACCATTTCAAGTTTGTCTTGAGTGTTGTTCAGTTGCTGGATCAGAGTCTCAATTCTGGCACCTTTGTCTAAGAGCTCAGAATTTGCTACTTTAATAGTAATTTTGTGTGGGTGTATCCTTTCCAGGTCCTTTCTGGCTACCATTTCCAGGTGCTCTTGCTGTTCAGCAACTGTCAGAGCCTTTTTAAATCTATTGACTTCCTCCTGTAACTCCATTTTGCTGGAGTCCTTGTGGGCTACCGCTGTGATCTCTTGCTTGAGATCATTTACCTCCTGTTACAAACCGATGAGGTTGTGGCATGAATATAATGGACCTGCAGCTTTTGTAGGCCACAAGCTCTCCGGGACTCCTCGGGGCGAGCCGCTCTGCCCGCTGGGGGGGATAGCCGAGTGGGTCCTGAGTCTGATGCACAGGCCGCCTCTGCGGCTCTTCCAGCGCTCTTTCGGTCTCAGTATTTGTCGTTCGGGCCTGGGGGTAATGGATGTTCACTACGACGCCTGGGCCGCCCTCTCTTTTCTCGTTGGCAATGTCTGGGGCAGGTTATGCTGACATTGGCTGCAACCGTGAGTTTTTACAACACTGGTGTGTGAGATAAGTTGCTAATCCTACTAGCAAGATCAAACAGGGATTGTGAATGCGGTAAATAGTTTTGGTCAGCATATTTTTTGCGGAAAATGGCGTAAACAGGATTTTTGTATTGGATAGACTTACATAACTGGTCAAATTATTGTCAATTAATCAGCGTGCTAGGGAATGTGCTTACGGGTTCCCCACCGGCATTAAGTCCTCTAGGTATTAAGGAGAAAAGGAAAAGCAGAAGAAAGAGGGAGCAGTTATTCAATTATGCTGTATTTCATTTTGTTTTTTTGAAAAAAGAAAAAAAAAAAAAAAAGGGAAAAAACAAATCAAAATAGAAATGTCTCTGGTTCCTTTGAGGTTCAGAGAGAACATCAAGGGGTCATAACATGTAAATGGATTTAAAATTAGCTGACTGTTATTAACAAAACAAGGTAATCATTCTGTTATTAGGAACAAATAGCAGCACTAGTGTTTAGTGTGTTACTAAAAGCACCCAATACTTTAATGAGTCTTTCCTCGATAGACAGTTAGGATTTAATTAAATTTAGATTTAATTAGCTAATAACTGAGCAATAGCTTTCAGGAAGGATACATCTAGATAGTTTAATTCGCTGAGACGAATTGAAGATTGCGAAACATAGAAAAAGAAGAAAAAAAGGAAGAGAAAGGGAAAAATCAGAAACCAGGGATTAGGTTAAATTCAAATTACTTCACACTACATACACACATGCTGTATTTAAAAGCAAAGTAAAGGGTGCTAACCCCTAATTGTTAAAGCTATTTGCTAGCTTAGCCTAAAATGAAACTATGCGAAGTCGTGTTAGCTTAGCTGCTTCAAGTGGTTTGTTTACAAACATGGCGTGTTGTGCTATGTGAAGTTAGCACTTCCTGTGACAAGTTGTTGTCACGGTAACCAATGCATGCCAGTGTAATTAACGCAGTTTAATGTCTGTCTATGTTAACCAGTCACAGTTTTAGAACGTGGTGCTATCAGCCTTCAAGACTTGTTGCATTACATAAGCACCTCTGTGAGTGCTTCTCTAATTTAACAAAACTTCTTGCACTTGTTTAAAGAATCACAAAACGTGTTTACTGTAAGTTAAACCGGTTTAAACATATATGTAGTTAAGTGTGCCTCACACATGAATACTAAAGAACAGTATTACACTTTTAATTTCACTCAGCGAGTGAAACACAGTAATGACCACCAGGTTGCTCGGCTTATATATATACAGTCAAAGTGTAGATGAATTGCTTCAATCTAATTATAAACTATAAGGCCTTTATGCTGTAGAAAGGGGAGCAGCGCTCACATCTACCTTGATATAACTGTACTGAGATTTCTTCTTCAAAGAAACCATTTAAACAATACTGCAATTTTGTGAATTCTTCACTAAAGCATATTACATTATAGTACAGTTTGGACATGCCGCTGAGCTAAGATTCAGACTTACGCTTTGTCAAGAAAGATTTATGCTTTAATACTGAAATTAAGGTTTCTTTGCTAAAAATCAGATTAACCTTACACTGATACCATTAAGCATAAAATACATAAAGACTCTCACAATTATAAAAGCCGTACCAATTCAAACCCCCACTTTATCTGCATCTCAACAAGGACAAGCCAGCAACTAGGGACACCACCGGGCATCTGAAGTCACGTCCTATTTTAACCTGGACTATCAAGCACACACTTTTAGGTTGACATTGTTTAAAACTCATAACTTTTGTTTTACCATGCCCGCATTCTCTCCACCAAATCTGTAGCGAATCAGCTCATGTGAAACATGAATAACTAACCATAACTAGTTATAAATAACTATTCATATATTAGATCCACTGTAGATATTTAACTGACCACTCAGAGTCAACTGTCTTGTCAATTCTAAGAAACGTTAATTTCCTGGTTAAGGGAAATAACTTTCTTAATCTACAATTCTACACAGAGCCTGTAGCATAAATCTGCATGATTAATGACTCCGGTTATGAGTAACAGTGACACTGTCAAGTTGGTGATGACCAGTAATGTTTTATTAACTACAACACCCTTAAACTAGCTACATACTACGCTAAACCATTAAGCCGGTCTAACAGTAACATCACACACACACACACAACAGTTTGGATAGGAAAGGGTTAGAGTTAGCAGCAATCACGAGACATAAGGAAGGACATTTTATGAACCATTTGGCATATTGCGCAAGTCTAAAACCTGGGGAAAACTCAAGATTCTTAGTTCAAACAAACGCTTGTAAAAAGTGTACTGATAACTTAATTCATCATTAAATCGACTAGTTTGATACTGGGCGTAGTCTGAAAAAGTTCCTGATGCGAATTCTGGAAGGCCCCAAGATCTTGGGAGGTGAAGGTTGGCTTGAATGAAAAGAGCTAGGTTTAGGCAGAGTTCACTGTATGAATGAAAGACCTATCCGGAGCTGTGGCACAGAGGCTTTGGTATCCTGAAGCGTTTTTCTCACATCTTCATCTTTGCTTCTGACTGAACCACCGACAGGGCGGGTCACATGGAGTGTGGCCTTTTAAAGGCTGCAGAGATTCACGCCTCTCAAGATTGGCTTGTCCAATGAGAAAGGCTGACATCCCAAGCGGTAGGTTGGACATACTGGGGATTTTTATTACCCTTTGGCGGTCTGTAGGGCGATGGTTATTTTGCATATAGTTAAGTCGCTGGAGTTGTTGAGGCACAAAATAGACCTATGTCTTAGGACACATAGGGTTTACCATAGGGATCAGCATGATAATATACACGACTTGTTTCGATCATAAAAGGCGAATTCATAACCTACTAGGACATGAAAGAGTTACTTATTGAATGATTGGTTTATCGTAAGCAGATAAAAAATATCTATAATACAACAGAGTAATACAACACATCAATAATATACAACAATCCTGAAGGAAATGGGTGTATCATGCACAGAATGTTTTCCTATATTATTAGTAGAAAAGTCCATTTCTCACTGTGCATTGGGGGGGTTTCCCCTTTTTGTTCTGGAGAATGCGTGTAAGTAGTGTGCGCTCGCATCCACAAGGTGTAACTTATCGTGTTCCAGTAAACCAGTGGTCGTGTTGCTGGGGGCGGGTCCTGGGGTGTTACAAAGGAGTTTGTGAAATCTAGCTAAAAGAGTATATGTGGGTGTAGTGGTGCCAGACGCTACATAGTATTATAATATAGATATTATATATATATAGAATGGAAATATTTGGACATTAATGTATCCAATGCCTAATGTCCATTAATATCCAAATCCTTTATTCATATGGAGGGACAAGAGAACCGGTTGAAATGTTCTCATGGAAGAAGCATAATGCTGCACAACAACTGAATGACAAAGGTGCAAATAGCAGGTTGTTCTTTTGATGAAGTGGTTAGATGGTGTTTCCACTAACAGGGAACACTTTAGTGTACCAAAACATTTTTTAAAAGTGAGACCTAATAGATAAACCAGCATTCAAAAGTTCAAGGTCTGTAAAATTTGTTCTTTGGGGTTATTAATGAAATCTAGTTGGTAAGTAGGTTAGTCAACAACCAATATACTGTATCTCCTTACTTATGGTTCTTGCAAAAAGACAGATTTTTCAGAGGTGGAAACTGGACTTGGTTCCAACATTTGATGTGAGGCTTAGTGAGCTGGTGAACATTAGGGTAACATAGAGAGATTATGATTTATTACAAAGCAATAACAAGTTAGTTTTATTCCAGAAAATTTGGAAACCTATTAGACCACCCGATAATATGATTGCTTCATATTGGTCTAGTGAACTGTATTGGGTTTTATTTATTTATTTATTATATATATATTCACTGTGATCTTATTTATGTAATCATTGTGATCTTTTGATTAGACTGACCCTTTAGTATCTCACATATCAGAGATATTTCTGACAACTCTTACATTATTTAGTTTCCTCATATTTATGTATATTTAATTGTACTGTACTGTTGTTCCCGTTTTGGTCCACATGTTGGTTGGAATGTATGCTTTATTAGAAACTAAATGAAGTTTCAGGCCGACAAAGCTGTATTTATTTGATCAAATGCAGGTCAAAAAACAATTATACCATTACAAATATTATTACAAATGAATGTTTTAAAAATTTTAATCTAAGACGGGATTTCATAATAGCAATAATAATGACAATAAGATAAAATCCTCTCCTGCATTTTAAATGTCATGTTGGTTTACCAAGGTGCCAAAAGCAGCCATGGTAGCTCCGTGCGCTTTAAATCTGTATGTATCTCTACTAATTAATTACATACTTATTACCAACTTAGATAAGTACGTACAATAAGTTTACATTAGCAAGGCCTTAAAAGAAAGTTAACATTATCTAGAAAAAATACAAACTTAACAAACAAATCGCAATTAAATGTAAAAGATACAATTGTGGTAGAACCACCTTGTTTGGTGATGCAGCATGTTTGATATTCCTCTTCACTGACGCAAAGAAGACGAACGAAGAAAGGGAAAGAAAAATTGAAAGATTAATGTGGTTGCAAGCATCAGTAGTAAGCTTAAGTACCTCATCTTATTAAACTTGAGTGTGGGCATAAAAATCTGTCATGTTTGGCCAGTGTTCACAAAATGCAATACAGGTGGGCTTTTTTTTAGAGCAGCTCTTCAGGCCAGAGCTTTAATGAGCTATGTATCACAAATCAGCACTGTCCTCACTGGCTAACGCCAATCTGTGCACACATAACGCTTTTGTTAGCCGTTCGGGCCCTGGGACAGTTCTGGCTAGTGGGTTGTTTGTCACATGTCCTTACGATGGTTGATGAGAATAGATGAGACCTAGAGCCCACGACCATTTTCAGAAATACAGCAGTCGAAATTTTAGATTATGAGTCATATAAGTCAATGGCGTAGTCCAAGTAAACACTCTGGGCTTTTCAACTAATTTATAGCACATTGTATTTAGTGATACATTTTCCAGGCGGCAAAAAAGTAGAAGAGAAACAATTTGTATTGTTTAAATCAAGTTCAAATATGTAAATGGTTCTTTCACACACATTGTGGAGTCTGTTTGACGGCAGAGCTTGGGTTGGTCGGTTAGTCCAGCTATTCGGCTTAAAAAGTGGCGCAGCTAACAATATTGTGGTGCCTGGAAAGCGTCGAACTTTAGTTAATGATCCTAAATTAGCATTGGGAAAACTTTTTTGTGGATTCTTAACTGCTGTCACACAAACCCTGGGAATGTTATGAGTATATATAGATATATAAATAATATATATCTATAAATATATATTATATATTAGATTATATATAAACAAGGGACTGTAGGCTAATGTTAGAAACTGTAATGACTTTGTGTTCTGTGTCATGTACATTAATTGCATATACGTGCATTTTTGCAGAATGCATTTCTGTATGATAAATACTTAAATAACACAACTGAGGTGTTGAAAGTAAGGGCCAGTATCTGCCTACAAACTGTCCAAAACACCCTAGCAACCACACATGCTAACAACTTCTCCGAACACCTTAGCAACTGAATAGCTTAGCATCCTTGCATAATATATTTCTGTAAATCAAATCGCTGCTGGAAAAAAAAAACAGCTAAAACCAGTCTAAGCTGGGTGTTAGGGTGTCAAAAAAAACATTGGATTTCGAAATTCGGCGAATTAAAATAAAAATTCACTCATTAAAGACACACACCTAGAATTCGAATGCAACGTTTTTGCATTCGATTGGAGGTTGGTTTTCGGGTAATGGCGGCAGTAAGAGATGCGACGACGATGTAAGTGTCATTGAATTGTAATGTTTTTGTTAACCTATCCAGTTGAAGCAACTAGATGCAGCGCTGCTGCGTTGTTAATTACAAATATTGTGGGAAAAGAGAACATCAATACGGAGAAGATCTTGTTTACATCAAAAACCGAAACCAAGCCGTTCACACAAAACGCATATTTCGCGCATTTTCTAGAGGGACATTCAATCACCGTTGCACCGCAGTTTTTACCCCTCTCCACAAGAGAGCGCATGTTTGAGAACATGTAAATTAATGCAGTTCAACTTTGACAAAAAAAACATTCTCTCGAGACTTCTGGTCCGGATTTTTCCCCCTCTGAGTGCAACTCGTGTTTCTAAAATGTACTCCGTGTGATTGGTTTTCGGCCCTTTGTATTAAACTATGCATACATACATGATGCTGTTTTGTTTATAGTTGTTTAAGCAACTTAATTAATTATAATTGGTTTATAAACATTATTTTAAACAATATGCACTTTTTTTCAGGGATAGTCATGATCTTGTGCTCGATGCGCCGTCTTTTGGCCTCAGGAGAGAAGCCAAAAGCTTGAATTTAACCTAACTGAAATTATGCATTTTAAATTCGAATATAATTCGAATTTTGATCATATTTAAGAACAAAAATTTGAATTTAGTTTTTCAGCCATTTTGACAGCCCTAGTGGCTGGTCTTAGCTGGTTTAAGCTGGAAGTAGCTGGTCTCCCAGCCTGGGGTCCGTTTCCCAAAAGCATCGTTAGCCAACTATGGTAAAAAGTTCCGGCGTTACCAAGATAGTTAAACGATTCGGTGTTTCCAAAAACCATAGTTCAAAGGAACATTCACAAACAGTGTTGCAAACTTACATGGTAGGAACTACAGCTCTCTACCTGTGGTTAGAAGCATCGTTTCTTGTTAGTAAGACATATGTATTTTAATCGATACATTTTAGCTCATCTTTTGAAGAGTGCACATGTGCATAAATGCTTAAGGGAAACCTGGAGTATGACGTTAGAGGAAACCTGCGATGTGACAGGGAACAAAACATAGTAAATTAGTCATCAGGTGCCATGTTCATACAGCAGCATCTCAGAGATCTCGAATCAATTAATTAGCAGAAGTTATTACTCCACCACTTGCGTATGACGTCATTAACAATGGCCCTAAATTGGTGAAATAACGTGGTTCAAACGATGGAGATACGACCGTGTTCAGGAAACAGTCGGGACTGGCTAGTTAGTTTCCACAACAATGCATCGTACTATCTTACGTTGTATGACCAGGCTGGACGACCAGCCAAGCAGTTAAGTTCACATAGTTGTTTCTCCGAAAAACAATGCTACAGCCAGTTATTCTACTTTGAAATTTGCGTTCCGTGTTGGTATGTCTGTTTTTGTTTTGGTCTGTGTAATTCCGCCCACTGCCAATTTACCCAATAATACTTCGACAATTGCTAATTGGTAGAAAACACAGCATTTTGAAACGGAAGTCAGCAAATTAATTGGGTCAGAGATCGCAGATACTACCCGACCTAAAAAGTTTCAGCATCCAAGCTCTATGACCAGAGGCATATTAAAACAACACGGATTAAAAGACTAATCATCTTGCAGGACTTCACACAGAACGTGTTTTTCCATTCCAATGTGCTACTTTTCCATTGTTTTTCTACATAAACACACACTAGACAGACGTGTATGATCGTTCGCATCTTGCGTTTTTTGCAGCATATCGCACTTGAGTGCTACGTAAGACGCTGTGTCAAGTTAAAATAATTTCAACTGTTACGGGAAACTCAAACTTTTATACAAAGCATCCACATTTGTTTACTACAAAAGATAAAATTCAAACTAGTGTTGGGCGATATGGTCATTTTTCATATCGTCATATCGCCAGTCCGTGAGATCGCCGATAGACGATATTATTGTGCATGGGTGGGTGGGGCCAAGAGAGCGATCACTGTACTTGTCAAGGCTATGTTCATAAGATTGGAGAGAGAGAGAGAGAGAGAGAGAAGAGGAGAGAGAGAGAGAGAGACTATGGAAGAGACTAATTATTATTATTATTATTATTTAATGCATTAATAGGAGAATGAGCCTAATATCGTCTTGACTATCGACAAAGACATCTGCTATCGTCGATACACAATACTATCATCTATCGGCACAACCCTAATTCAAACCTCTGCAAGAATATCAGAGCCAGGGGTGTGAAGTAACTAATTACAAATACTCACGTTACAGTAATTAAGTAGTTTTTAATCAGTAATTGTAATTTTTTTTAGTAGTTTAAAAATTGTGTACTTTTACATTTTAAGTGATGTATCGGTACTCTTACTCCGTTTGTGGTCGTTACATGCTTATTTTAATTGTATTTTTATCCATCAATGTGATTGGATAGATAGTAGGTCTCGTGACTTTCGTCAAATAAAATTGTGCATAGAAAACTTTAACCGCCAACTGTTTATCATGGCTACTGGAAGTGCATCTTCAAGCATCAATTCAGTCGCATCTAACTAAATATGTTAAGGTAAATTTCGGATTTCTGCTTACGAAATGATTTGTATATATGCTTGCCTATCTACACAGCCTGAAATTTGGTGTGAGGTTGCGGGTAGTGCATACAGTGTTAACTCCCGCAAGTACCACCTTCAGTAAATTCCCCACTCACTAATGAGACGCGCAATCTGCATGTCTTTGTCTCTCTCTCGCATGCGTTCTGCACCAGTCACTTGGATAAGTCGTTGTTGCTTGTGGAACTTGTTGACTTTTGATGAGTTTGAGAGCACGTGATGCGCGCTGTGAAAAAAGTGTGTTGGGAAACACAAAATTGAGGACCAATCTACCCCTAGTGATGACCCGTGGCGTTAATACTGCATCTGTGCCCCAGCGCATGATGGTAATAAAACTGCAGCCGTTAAACACTTTTAAAAAAAAAAAAAATTGTATACAATCTCCTTCACATTAGCAAGTACACTTGAAGCATAATAAACAATTTTCAAGTTCTACACTTTTTGTTACATTCAGTTGTGGATGCTGCTGATTCACAGAGACCGCCGAGGCTCAGCAAAGAGATATGTGTGTGTGTGTGTGTTTCCTTTGAAATAAGTTTCCAAAGAAATAATGCGAGAGGTAACGAAATAGCTCATGGGAAATATGAATAATTAACCATAACTAGTTATGATTAACTATTCATATTTTAGATCCGCTGTAGATATTTGCTGACCACTCAGGGTCAACCGTCTTGTCAATTCTAAGAACGTTAATTTCCTGGTTAAAGGAAATACATTTCTTACTGTACAATTCTACAAAAGCTTGTAGCGTAAATTTGCATGATTAGTGACTCCGGTTATGAGTAAACAATGAACATGTCAAGTGTGATACAAGTAAGGGTTTATTAACTACATAAACACTTAAACTAGTCCAACATACTACTTAAACCATAAGCGGTCTCCAAACATAACACACACACACACACTACAGTTTGGTATAGGAAAGGTTTAAAGTTTAGCACTAAAGAAAGAGACATAAGGAATGACATTTATGGAACCATTTTGAATATTCAGCAGATCTAAAACCTGAGGGAAAACGTCAGATTCTTAGCTCAAACACACCTTGTAAAAAGGTGTAACTGATAATTAATGCATCAATTAAATCGACTAAAGTTGATAATTGCGTTATGTGAAAAAGATTCCTGATGCCCAAAAAAAATCTTAGGGCCCCAAGATCGTGCTGATAGTTGGTGATTGAGAAAGAGCGAGTTTGAGTCAGATCACGTGATGAATGGAAAAGGACTAGGCCTGGAGCCTCCGGCACGAGCTTTGGTATCCTATGGGAGCAGTTTCTCACATCTTCGTCTTAGCATTCTCACTGAACCACCAAAAGGGGCGGGTCACATGGAGTGTGGCCCTTTAAAGCCTGCAGAGATTCACGCATCTCAAGATGGGCTTGTCCAATGAGAAAAGCCGGAATCCCAATTGGGCGTTTTGAGATCCTGTGGAGTTTATGACTCTTTGTGTGGAAACATGGTACTTTAGTATCTGGAACTTTGATTGGAAATACTAAAGGTTCTCAGGGCACTAATATATTGCCTACGTACCAACAAATAATACACATTCTTGTTTAGATCATCAGAAGGCGAATTCATAGATCCTAAACAAGCTATATGTAAGGTTATATTAATGAGTGGTTTATCGTAAGCATTAATAAAAATAGTCTATAATACAACAGATTAATACAAAACAGCAATAATACACACAATGGCCTGAAGAAAATGTGTGTTCATTCAAAGAAAAGGTTTTCCTATGAATTAATTAGTAGAACAGTCCATTTCTCCTGTGCATTTGTACCCCTTGTTTCTGGAGAATGCAGCTGAGTGTCGGCTCGCATTCCACAAGGTTGTAAAGGTATCGGGTTACCATGAAACCAGGGTCTCGTTCGGCGTCCTGGGGTGTTACAAAGAATTTGTGAAATCTAGCTAACAAAATATATATTGTGTGTTTGATTGGTCCAGACGCTACAAATTCCCCCCTTTCGAACATTGTTGTCCATAGAATAGACAACAACGAGCGATGTCAAGGTGCAGAACAATCGAACACACACCTGCCACTCACGGCTAGGAGCCAGTGGTGGCTTTTTGGCTGTTGGTACCGTGATGGATGCTGTCAGGTGGTGTGCTGTGGTGATGTAGGCTGTAGCAAGGTGTGGGTCCTCGAGCTTATGCAGCAGGTGTCGAGGCTGTGTCACCTGTCATCCTGAAGTGAGTTAGTCCGGGTAGGATGTTTTTGTTGATGGTGTTAGCCAGTAGGCTATCTGTGGTAAACGTGATGTGGGACAGCCGGGTTAGACTCTCACTGGTGAGAGTGCAGGTGGTTCCAGGGATTGCCGGGAACTGTTATGGAGATTCTATAGTGTGTAGAGAATTTCCGACTGACCTAGTGATGATGGCAGGAAAGCGGCAGGTGGTTGTGAGCTCTCTGCTTTGCTCAACGTCACTAGAAATCCGATGTTTGCGGTGTCGCTTGGCTCTTGTGGCGGCACCGACTTGAGCTTGCCTGAGTTGTATTGGTAGAGCTTTCGCTGTTGGGCATATGGGCCCGTTGCTCAATCCAACGTTGACTGGCTGCTTCTAGGGGTGTCGACCGATTTCAAGGGATGCTCCTCCCTTGGAGGGGGCTGATGCTGTGTTGCAGCAGGCAAGGAGTCAGAGGTTTGTCCTTCTCAGTACTCCTTAGTTGAGTTTTGTTCAAGGAGCTCTTTTGCGAGTGTCAGCAGCTCCTGTAACCCAGAAGTAGGCGTGTCCAGCTGTCCTTGTGTAGCCTCCGTTCAGCACCCGTGTGGAGGAGGATGTTGTGGTGGACTGCTGTTGGACATACCGTGGTGTTTGCAGGATGAGGATGCATTTTCCCAGTGGTTTGGAACCTGGGTCTGTTGCCATGGTGATGGCTCTGTCTTCTGGCTAGGGGCTTTCTGTAGAATGGTTTTGTATTGTGGCATTGCTGGGTGCCTTCTGGTGCCCGCTTGGGATTCTGAGTTGTGAAGTTCAGAATCAGTGGGGTTTGACTAACACCTTTAGTGGAGGCCTTGTGCTGGTTAAAGGCCTTCTGTGTCAGGTTACGCAGCTGTGGATTAGGCATTGTGCGGCAGGCCCTAAAGCCTAGATGACTTCTTGCAGCTGGTGACCTCCGCCATCCCAGGGTAATCGTGAGCTTGGAGTAAGTTTGTCAAAGTCTGTGGTAGTAAGCTTGGGGAGTTTCACGCCGGCCCTGCTTTGTGTCTGGGGCAGTGATCAGTCCGTGTTCAGAATCTGGGTCTGAGAGTATTTAGGTTGCCAAATGTGTTGTCTCTGGCCAGCTCGTTGAGGTCTGTGGGGTCACACAGTGTGTGTCTGCAGTGATCCTCTGGAAAAGCCCCTGCCCCACCCCCTTGTGGCTGCTAGTTGTTGACGTGTGAACAGTGGCTCTCGCCCACCCCTCGCAGGTTCAGACTCTTGGCTAAGGGGGTGGGCCTGCTGGCCAGGGGAAATTCTGTTTCGTGTTTTCCCTATCTGTTCGCCTTGGGGTCTGCAAGCATATTTCAGTTCATTAGTGACACTGAATTCACCTCGTTGCGTTTCTTCGGTTCGCCTGAAATTTTTTTTTTTTTTGCAGCTGCAGAGGTTTTCAGGGAGCTGACTTGTTAAGTGTCAAGCAGAAGGCTTTGGCGCTGCAGCTGCAGAGGTTTTCAGGGAGCTGACTTGTGTAGTGTCAAGCAGAAGGCTTTGGCTCCATTTCCCCCCTTTCGTAGCTGTGCATAGGCGTGGAGGGTTTGCACTGCTGGCGACGTGATGTTCAGACGGCTGTCTTTTGCTTAATTCTATGCGCAGTCGGTAGGACTGTTTAAATTCTTTCTGGACCATGTCAAGTTCCTCTTTATTTGCTGAGTCAGGGTTTGGACCTCAGCTTTGTCTGTATGCAGGTGGCCTTGTAAGGACTAAGATGTGGTGTCTTTCTCATTTATTTCCACATATGTTGTTTTAAGAGTGAATTTGTGTGAAACAGTTCTCTTTTCAAGTCCTGTGTGATGCCTTTTTCCAGCGGCGCTTGGTGTTGAGAAGCTGTTAGAGCCTCTGGGAAGATGGTGTGATTTCTTTCTGTCGCACCATTATGTGAGGTTCTTTGCATCCGTTCTGTACTTTCTCTCGTTGAGCAGGTGTCAGTACTCTGCAGAATTCTGTGACTTGCAGTTTCAGCTCATATACCTCCTGTCTGAGGCCCTTGAGGGTGTGGGCCGAGGAGAGGATGATGCTGGTCAAGTGTTCGCTTATGTCGCAGTCTCGCTGTTCTTTTCTTTCCATTGCAGGTCGTTGGCTGCTTTGATCTGAATGATGTCCATTACAGTGCTCTTCTGAGTGTCCAGGTGGTCCTGGTGAGATGCCAGGGCTGGATGTCTGTGGAATGACTGCGACATACTGGCACACTTGTGGGAAAACCAGAGAGAGAAAGGCGCAAGACAAATGCAAGTACGTCCAGAAGTGTTAAACTATCTCTATGGGGAACGGCTGTGTAGGCCATGTAAGGTATGAATAGCTGATGAGAGGCAGCCTGTGAGGTAGGGTGCTATGTTTTTGTGTTCGTGAACACAAAGAGAGAGTTTGAGTAACTTTGTTGAGGGAGCCGTAAGCAGGGGCAGTGATGACGGGTAACTACTGAGGTCACGGGTTGTCAAAGGACGAAACTGAAATATATAAATAAATAAATAAATAAAAAAATGAAGATTTTACCTATTTTAGTTTTTTCCTATGAGATATGGCTATGCAGGTGTCACTTGTGGGTGATGCTGGAATAGGCTTTTTAAACCTAGGGTTAGACTGTTAGCTAACTAGCAGGGACCCACCAAATACCTCGTCAAAAGGAAAAGAAACAGTGGGAATTGTTTCTAGTTTTATGTTAGCCTACATTGTGTTGCAATGGTAGCTGCCCTTCAACGTATTAGGCCTGGCACTGAGGCGTGAGGAGAAGTAGAGAGGAAACAGGGATTATGCTACTAATAACTTGTATAACTCGCTAAGGAAACGACAGTTGCTAGAACTACTGAAATCCTATCAAAAAGCGACGATGGTGATGGTGAAAAAACTAAAATAAGGTAAAAGTAAAACCATACAAACAACAAAAAAAAAAAAAATGAATAAAATAAAAAAAAAAAGGGGTCCTAAGAGATGTAGGAAATAAAAAGGGGAAAGTAAAAAAAAAAAAAAAAAAAAAAAAAAAAAAAAAAAAAAATAAAAATGGAATAAAATAAAAAAAATAAATAAAATGTGGATTAAATTAAATCTCAAATTTATCCAAATCCAAATTTGCTGGAATTGGTACTTTGGCGAAAACAAATGTAATAAATGCAATATAAAATTAATAACGAGGTTAGAATAAAGTCAAACAAAAACTAAATAGATGGAGAGAGAGGGAGTGAGAGAGGGAGAGAGAGGTGTGGTTAGAAAGTTACACTTTACACGCCTATCTAAGCGTTAGCCAGATGCTAACAGCTAGCAGTTGAAGTAAAGGGCTTAGCTTAAGAGTTAGCGTTAGTTACACGCAATTCTTTGTTGACACACAGGTCTGTGAAGTGAATGCTGTTGTCAGATTAACCGGAAGAGTCTGATCACACTTCCGGGGTCACATGTTGCTACGAGAATAATGCAAATTCACATCAGGTGCAAGGGGAGCAGAACTTGCACTGCTGTGAGCATGCACGGGAAAATCATGCATGTCCCATACAAATTCATTAATTAATCAAAACAACACATTCACTTCACAGGCAATGGTGAATTAATAGTTAGCTACGCTAGAATAACACCAATAAATTTTACGTAAATATGTTTATTTCAAATGAGCGAGGGCGGGGGGGAGTGGGGGGGTGAGCGAGTCATAATGAAATACAATGTTACGTAACACATAATAAGGCCTTAAAGTAATGAAATGAGGAGTATCGCTCAGAACACCTACACAGTGCTGAAAAAGGGGATTTCTTCGCCCAAGATCAGACCGATTCATTCTGGTACCATTTATATGAGCTGCTAATCTGAGATTGCGTCGTCAGAAAATAGACTTATGCTCCACTAACAACAGAGATTAGGATTTCTTCGCTAAAATCAGGTTAGTTTCTTATCGTACGATTTAAAAAACATTATAGCACTGAAACTTTCTAATACCTGTAGGAAGGCACCTTCAAGCTATAGTTTTATCTGATTATATTCAGAACCTGGTGCGCGCATGTATAAGAGTTACGTAAATGTTT
This sequence comes from Sinocyclocheilus anophthalmus, assembly GCA_018155175.1. NCBI lineage: Eukaryota > Metazoa > Chordata > Actinopteri > Cypriniformes > Cyprinidae > Sinocyclocheilus > Sinocyclocheilus anophthalmus. Next base: position 5,724 of record JADLZN010008302.1, on the reverse strand, counting down.
CACATGAGTGGGTCGATATGAATACAATGATACAAAACACATAATAAGGCCTTAAATCAGTAAAATGAGGAGCATCACTCAGATCACCTACAACAGTGCTGAAAAAGGGGATTTCTTCACCCAAAATCAGACCGATTTATTCTGGTACCATTTATGTGAGCTGCTAATCTGAGATTTCTTCGTCAGAAAAGGCGTACCCTTTACTAACAACAGAAATTAGGATTTCTTTGTTAAAATCAGGTTAGTTTCTTATCGTACAGTTTAAACACATTGTAGCACTGAAAACTTCTTACTGCTTGCAGGAAGGTACATTCAAACTATAATTTTAACTGGTTTTGATCAGGAACTGGTATGCAAATGGAGAAGAAGTTACTAAAACTTATGAAACAGAAACATAAGATTGATTATTGGGTCTGCTTGCAAGCAATGTTTAAAACGACTCCACCGTTCTAAATTACTGCTCGTACTGCATAAAGTAGGAAACTATTGTTTTCTGGTTAGCTTGTCAAAGTTTCTGGGGGTCGCATTATGCGCTGCTGCAGGGATGCTTGGAAAGGACCCCCCCCACCTTCCCTGTGGTTGTTGGAGGTATTATGGTCATGTCTGCTGAGTTTTTAAGCAGAAAGTGCTGGCTCCCCCCCTTCGTAGCTTCGTGCACCTGAGGAAGTTTTGCACTGCTGAGTGAGGATGCAGAAGTAGGGTGTCTCTCCCACTGCGTTTCCTTTTGCAGCCTATAAGAGTACCTGAGTTCTCTTTGGACAATGTCAAGTTTGTCTTGAGTGTTGTTAAGCTGCTGGATCAGAGTCTCAATTCTAGCAACTTTGTCTAAGAGCTCAGAATTTGCTGCTTTAATGGTAATTTTGTGTGGGATGTTTCCTTTCCATGTCCTTTCTGGCTACCTTTTCCAGGTACTCTTGCTGTTCAGCAGCTGTCAGAGACTTTTTAAATCTATTGATTTCCTCCTGTAGCTCCATTTTGCTGGGGTCTTTGTGGGCTACCGCTGTGATCTGTTGATTGAGATCATTTACCTCCTGTTTCAAACCCATGAGGTTGTGGGCCACGGAGGGTGATGACCTTGGTGAGCTTTTTTGTAGCCATAACTCTCGCTTGAGTCCTGAGTCTGTGGTACACTTCTCTCTCTGTGTCCAGTTTCTTTCGGCTCAGTAGGTGGTCGTCGGTCCTGGGGTAAAGGGGGGGTTCCTCACGACGCCTGGCCAGCCCTATCTGTTCTGCATTCTGGGCAGTTAGTCAGAGCATCTGCAACATTTTGGCACACTCGTGTTGAGCGTAAGGGCTAGAGACTAAGACTAGACGAATGAGAAACTGGTCAAGAAACAAGAGTGGGGTGAAATTGGCTATAAAATAGTTTTTGGGTCACGACAAATAGTGTTTTGCAGGCGTGAGAAAAGGACGAGCGTAAACAGGGACCGGATTTTGATTGATGATTTAAGGCTACTGTCAAATTATTGTCCAATTATCACTCAGAATTTGGTCTATGCACAGCACAGGGTTCCCCAAAAACAAAGCTTAATCTTGAGAGCGTTCTATGAAGGTGAAGGAGACAAGGGAAAAGCAGAAGGAAAAGGAGAACATTTCTATTCAGATTATGCTTATTATTTTTGAAAATAAACAAATCAAAAATAGAAATGTCTCTGGTTCCTTTTGAGGTTCAGAAAGAACATCAAGGGGGCATAACATGTAAATGGGATTTAAAATTAGCTGACTTCTATTATTAAAACAGGGTAATCAAGCTGATATTAGGAACAATCAGTAGCACTAGTAATTAACTGATTTGTGTTGGGCAACACAACATGTCTGGTCACAGCTGCTGCGTGTCCAGCTCCCATGCTGGGCCATGCCATGTGTGTGGCCCGCCCTCCGTAGCGCGTTATTCACTGTGCCACTAAAAACACCAAATAACTTAATGATTCATCTCTAGATGGACAGTTAAAATGTAATTAAATTTAGGTTTAATTAACTAGTAACTGAGCAATAGTATTCAGGAAGGATAGATCTAAGATAGTTAAATTCGCTGAGACGAATTGAAGATTGAGAAACATAGAAAAAAAAGAAAAAGAAGGAAGAGAAATGGAAAAAAACAGAAACCGGGGATTAGGTTAAATTCAAATTGCTTCACACTGCACACGCACGCGTATTTAAGAGATTCAATTAAAGAGTGTTAACCCCTAATTGCTAAAGCTATTTGAGTAGCTTAGCCTAAAATGAAAATATGCTAAGTCGTGTTAGCTTAACGGCTTCAGATGGTTTGTTTACAACATGGCGTGTTGAGCTATGTGAAGTTAGCGCTTCCTGTGAAAAGTTGTTGTCACGGTAACCAATGCAAGCCAGTGTAATTAACGCAGTTTAATGTCTGTCTATGTCAAACAGTCACAGTTTTAGAACGTGGTGCTTTCAGCCTTCAAGACTTGCTTAAAGAATTACAAAACGTGTTTACTGTAAGTTAAAACCGTTTTAAACATATATGTAGTTATGTTTGCTTCACATATGAGTACTAAAGTACAGTAATACACCTTTAATTTCACTCAGCGAGTGAAGCACAGTAATGACCAAGACCAGGTTTGCCCTTCAATTTAATTATAAACTATAAGGCCTTTATGATGTAGAAAGGGGAGCAGCGCTCACATCTACCTTGATATAACCGTACTGAGATTTCTTCTTCAAAGAAAAAATTTAAAAAATACTGCAATTTTGTGATTTCTTCAATAAAGCATATTACATTATGGTACAGTATGGACATGCCGCTGAGCTGAGATTCAAACTTACGCTTTGTCAAGACAGATTTACGCTTTAATACTGAAATTAGGGTTTCTATGCTAAAATCAGATTAACCTTACACCAATACCATTAAGCATGAAATACATAAAAACTCTCACAATTATAATAGCAGTACCAAATCAAACCCCCACTTTATCTGCATCTAAACAAACCAGCAAATAGGGACACAACAGGGCATCTGACGTCACGTCCTATTTTAACCTGGACTATCAAGCACACACTTTAAGGTTGACAGTGTTTAAGCTCATAACCATCATTTTATCACACCCGCATTTCCTCCACCAATCTGTAGCTAATCAGCTCATGGAAAATATGAATAATTAACCATAACTAATTATGATTAACTATTCATATTTTACGACCGCTGTAGATTATTTGCGGACAACTCAGGGGCAACCGTCTTGTCAATTATAAGAAGAACGTTAGATTTCCGGTTTAAAGAAATAACTTTACTTACTGTACAATTCTACTAAGTGGGTAACGTAATGAAAAATCAAGGTGATCACGGCACTGTGATACCAGTAAGGTTTTATTAACTACATAAACAAACTAGTCTAACATACTACATAAACAAATAAACTGGTCTAACACACTACATAAACACACACACACACACATACAGTTTGTTGGTATAGGAAAGGGTTAAAGTTTTGCACTAAAGAAAGAGACATAAGGAATGAAATTTATTGAACCATTTGCATATTCAGCAGATCTTCACCTGAGGGAAGCGTCAGATTCTTATTTCAAACACACCTTGTAAAAAGGTGTTACTGATACTTAATGCATCAATTAAATAGACTAAGTTTGATACTTGCACGTCTAGTCTGTCTGAAAGAGAGTCCTGATGCAATCTTAAGGCCCCAAGATCGTGCTGAAGTTGGTTGATGAGAAAGAGCTAGTTGAGTCAGAACACTTGATGAATGAGAAGGACTAGGCCGGAGCCTGGCACGATCTTTGGTATCCTGGAGCGTTTCTCACAACTTCATCTTAGCATCTCACTGAACCACCAACAGAGCGGGTCACATGGAGTGTGGCCTTTTAAGGTCAGAGAAGATCCCCGCCTCTCAAGATGGGCTTATCCAATGAGAAAAGCCGGAATCCCAAGTGGGCGTTTTGAGATCCTGTGGAGTTTATGGCTCTTTGTGTGGAAACATGGTACTTAAGTATCTGAAACTTTGATTGAAAATACTAAAGGTTCTCAGGGCACTAATATATTGCATACGTACCAACAAATAATATACATTATGTTAGATCATAGGAAGGCGAATTCATAGATACTAAACACTGTATATGTAAGGTTATATGAATGAGTTGTTTATCGTAAGCATGAATAAAATAGGGTATAAAACAGATTAATACAAAACAGCAATAATACACACAATGGCATGAAGAAAATGTGTGTTCATTCAAAGAAAAGGTTTTCCTATGAATTAATTAGTAGAACAGTCCATTTCTCCTGTGCATTTGTACCCCTTGTTTCTGGAGAAAGCAGAATGAGAGCCGGCTCGCATTCCACAAGGTTGAAAATGTATCGGGTTACCATGAAACCAGGGTCTTGTCGGCTCATTGGGTGTTACAAGTAGTTGTGAAAGCTAGTTAACAAAATATATTTGTGTGTGGGAGTAGTCCAGACGCTACACTAGTTAAGCATTTTTCATTACAAATTGTAGTATCGCATGACAATTCGGGTAAATGTGAAAAGGATGGGCATGATGCCATCCTTCTAGAACAATTTGCATTTATGTTAAAATTGTAACATACATTATCACTGTTTTGGAGAGAAATGGGCTCTCATTTTAAACCCATATCATGGTGTGTGTGATGCTGAACTATGAGTTTCTAATGGTGTTTGTATTTGCTCTGTTCTAAACATTAATATTGTATGTGCAACATTAGCATGCTGTCTCAGTGGCCTTACATATTATTTTAAATCTATTTTTTCAAACTTTATGATATAAATGGGGATGATTGTACTGAGAATAACTTTCATCTGTTCTTCAACTGAATACTGTTTCCGTGCAGTTGATGTATTTTAAAGAGTTGGCAGTCAAAATTAAAACTGCTGGATGAAAGATATTCTTCATTCTTTATGACAAACAAGATAATGTGAATTACAGAATGTACAATGTTTTTAAAATATATAAATTGCAGTGTACAACGTTTATTATGAGGGGGTAGAATCCACAGCTCAGTACTCACTACTCAATACTCAACTTTTAAGTACTTTTAAATAGGCTACTCTTTTAATCTTACTCAAGTAGTTTTTTGGACAAGTCTTTTACTTACTATACTCTATTTTGGAGGTAAGGTTACTGTACTTGAGTATATTTTTTTTCACACACTTGATCACAGCCCTTATTAAGTTGACTTGTCAAAGAATATGGAGTGACTTGTTACAAAATCTATACCATGCGGGTGAATGTTGTAAACATGCTGGGGGCATGATAGGCTGGGGGTGGTAAATTTAACAATAGACAAAAAAAGCAAAACAGGAAGCCATCTGCAAATATGCTTCAAAAAATGGTTTACTGAAACAATCGAAAAGAAACAATAAAAAACATTGTGTTACTGCTGGGCTGACCACAGTCATATCCACTTTTGCTTAATGCAGGTTGTGTGTGTGTGTAAAATTCAGACTACTAGAACAAACTTTCTTTAATGGTATGATGCTCAAAGACCTCTAACTCCGTGTCCCGGGGAAGAACAGAATATCAAAAAAAAAATACCGTTGCAAATTTATGGTGAAATTCTGTTGTCTCGGTATGAATGTTCTCAATCAGAGTCACAATGGAGACAATGTCCTCAATCTTTAGGACAATATTACAAAGAAGAAAACAAAACAAAAACTAAAGACAAGATCAACTTAATACAATAAAATAAATTACAACTAAATAAACAAGTAATCAAAAGTGTGGCTTAGCAAAATAA
>JADLZN010008301.1:55000-88752 GCA_018155175.1 Sinocyclocheilus anophthalmus | reverse complement strand
TATTCTTCTCACATTCCTGGGGGGTCATAAAACCAGTGATATCAGCATTAGTTGCCATGGGGACCAGGGGGCCTGGTGTTCAGCAGAAATCCTGGCATCTAGTTTATTGAGTGAGGGGACTGTGACATTTGTTAATCTAATGAATAACTGATTTGTTAAATCAAATGAAAAATTGTGTGTTTGACTGGTCCAGACGCTACACCCGGTAGTCCATCAATTTTGGACCGGGTACACACTGCCATACGTTTGATGGCTCGCGTACGCGGGCTCGCGGACCCTGCGCGCCGGCCCCCAGAAATTTTTGGCGGGTGGGCCGCATGCGCCCGGTGACCCACGACGGGCGGCCGACCGACCCTGGCCGGCTTCGGGGTCCCTGACCCCCCAAGGTGCCCGACGGGAGCCCGCCGAAGTTTTTGACCCCCAAAAGCAGTTCAGCATTTCCCCACAGGGTGGCGCACGGACGTCCCACCCCAGGATTAAGACAGTGGCCTTCACCCATATGGGGGGTGGACACTTTTTCGTCCCACAAACCCATTATTTGTCCATTCGCCCATTGGAGCGCCCCTGGACCCCCGCTGACCACTGCTGACCACTGCCCTGGGCCACGCCCCCATGTCCCACAAACCCACTCATTTTCATGTTTTGCCCACGTATTTGACGTAATTACCCCTGTCCCCCCCGCTGACCGCTGATGGACCACTGCCCCTCACCGTTCCACGCACCCCAGGTCCCACAAACCCACTATTTGTCCATTTGCCCACTATTGTGACGGATCAACCCCCGGACCCCTGCGGACCCCCTTGGCCACGACCCCCAGGTCCCACGAACCCACTATTTGCCCATTTGGCCAGTACAATGACGGAACGACCCCGGACCCATGGGGACCACTTGTCCATGCCCCCCCACGTCCCACGAACCCACTATTTGTCCATTTGCCATTTAATGAATAGGATAGATTTGGCAGCTTAGTGGGACGATTGTCCACTAACCACTTAAAGCGTTCCCATACAATAAATTGCAAGTGGGACACGTGTCCACTTGTCATTTCATGAATGGGATTGCTATAATAGGTTAGTGGGATAATTGTCCACTAACCACTTAAAGCGATCCCATTCAATAAATTGCAAGTGGGACATGTGTCCATTTGCAATTTATTGAATGGGATCGCTATAATAGGCTAGTGGGATGATTGTCCACTAACCTATTAAACCGATCCCATTCAATAAATTGCAAATGGACACACATCCCACTCCCAATATATTGAATGGGATCGCTATAATAGGCTAGTGGGATGATTGTCCACTAACCTATTAAACCTTGTCCATGCCCTCCCCCCCACGTCCCACGAACCCACTATTTGTCCATTTGGCCATTACAATGACGGAACGACCCCGGACACACGGGGACCCCTTGTCCATGCCCCCCCCCCACGTCACACGAACCCACTATTTGTCCATTTGCCATTTAATGAACGGGATAGCTATGGCAGCTTAGTGGGATGATTGTCCACTAACCACTTAAAGCGTTCCCATACAATGAATTGCAAGTGGGACAAGTGTCCATTTGCCATTAAATGAATGGTATCACTATAATAGTTTAGTGGGATGATTGTCCACTAACCACATAAAGCGTTCCCATACAATAAATTGCAAATGGGATCTATGTCCATTTGCAATTTATTGAATGGAATCGCTATAATAGGCTAGTGGGATGATTGTCCACTAACCTATTAAACAGGTCCCATTCAATAAATTGCAAATGGACACACATCCCACTCCCAATGTATTGAATGGGAACGCTATAATAGGCTAGTGGGATGATTGTCCACTAACCTATTAAACATGTCCATGCCCCACCCCACCCCCAACGTCCAGAGGAACCCACTGGTTTGTACATTTGCCCATTAATGAATGGGAGATACGTATGGCAGCTTGTGGATGATCGTCCACTAACCACTTAAAGCATTCCCATACAATGAATTGCAAGTGGGACATGTGTCCATTTGCCATTTAATGAATGGGATCGCTATAATAGTTTAGTGGGATGATTGTCCACTAACCTATTTAACCGATCCCATTCAATAAATTGGGAGTGGGATGTGTGTCCATTTGCAATTTATTGAATGGGATCGCTATAATAGGTTAGTGGGATGATTGTCCACTAACCTATTAAACCTACCCCATTCAAATAAATTGGGAGTGGGATGTGTGTCCATTCGCAATTTATTGAATGGGATCGCTCTAATAGTCTAGTGGGATGATTGTCCACTAACCTGTTAAACAGGTCCCATTCAATAAATTGGGAGTGGGATTTGTGTCCATTTGCAATTTATTGAATGGAATCGCTATAATAAGCTAGTGAGATGATTGTCCACTAACCTATTAAACAGATCCCATTCAATAAATTGGGAGTGGGATGTATGTCCATTTGCAATTTATTGAATGGGATTGCTATAATAGGCTAGTGGGATAATTGTCCACCAACCTATTAAACAGATCCCATTCAATAAAAGGGGAGTGGGATGTGTGTCCATTTGCAATCTACTGAATGAGATCGCTATAATAGGCTAGCGGGATGATATTCCACTAACCTATTAAACAGATCCCATTCAATAAATGGGGAGTGGGATGTGTGTCCATTTGCAATTTATTGAATGGGATCGCTATAATAGGCTAGTGGGATGATTGTCAACTAACCTGTTAAACCGATCCCATTCAATAAATTGGGAGAGGGATGTGTGTCCATCTGCAATTTATTGAATGGGATCGCTATAATAGGCTAGCGGGATGATATTCCACTAACCTATTAAACAGATCCCATTCAATAAAAGGGGAGTGGGATGTGTGTCCATTTGCAATTTATTGAATGGGATTGCTATAATAGGCTAGTGGGATGATTGTCCACTAACCTATTAAACAGATCCCATTCAATAAATTGGGAGTGGGATGTGTGTCCATTTGCAATTTATTGAATGGGATCGCTATAATAGAATAGTGGGATGATTGTCCACTAACCTATTAAACTGAACCCATTCAATAAATTGCAAATGGACACACATCCCACTTGCCATATATTGAGTGGGATGTGTGTAGTAAATGGCTGTGTCCATGGAGGTACTATCTGGGGACCATTAAATAAATTAGAAATCGACACGTCCATTTGCAATTTATTCAGTGGGCTCCAGGTAGTGGTTTTGTGGACATTTTAAATCAAGGTTCAATCATAATAAAAAAATATTTTACTGCACTCAGCAGGTCCCCCTGAGTCCGTAGCACCAAGTTTCATCCCATAATTCCACTGTCCACAAACCCGCTATTTCAGACAATGGAATAAATTGCAAGTGGGATATTCATATCTCAGCTCTGGAAAAGGTTAGCCAGTTAGAGCATGCGTTCCTGCCTTAGTCTCAGTGCCCTCTATCAGGATCCAGAGTTTCAAGAAGATTGGAGAAAAACATTTTCCCAACCGAAAAAAAAAGTTTATCCAAACTTCTTGAAACTCTGGATTCTGATAGAGGGCACTGAGGCTAAGACAGGAATGCAGGTTTGGAGGACCTAGAGCCTTCCAGGGCTGATATATGGAGATCCCACTTGCAATTTATTCCATTGTCTGAAATAGCGGGTTTGTGGACAGTGGAATTGTGGGATGAAACTTGGTGCTACGGACTCAGGGGGACCTGCTGAGTGCAGTAAAATCATTTTTATACTGAATGGACCTTGATTTCAAATGTCCAAAAATACAAAATATCTGGAGCCCATACAATAAGTCTGAATTGGGACAATGTATAGTAGGTAAGTGGACAATCATCCCATTTGCAATTTATTCGATGGGAACAGTGTAGTAGATTAGTGGGATGATGCCATTCAATAAATTGCAAATGGGATGTGTGTCCATTTGCAATTTATTGAATGGGATCGCTATAATAGGTTAGTGGGATGATTGTCCACTAACCTATTAAACAGATCCCATTCAGTAAATGCGGAGTGGGATGTGTGTCCATTTGCAATTTAATGAATGAGATCGCTATAATAGGCTAGTGGGATGATTGTCCACTAACCTATTAAACAGATCCCATTCAATAAATGGGGAGTGGGATGTGTGTCCATTTGCAATCTACTGAATGAGATCGCTATAATAGGCTAGCGGGATGATATTCCACTAACCTATTAAACAGATCCCATTCAATAAATTGGGAGTGGGATGTGTGTCCATTTGTAATTTAATAAATGGGGATGGCTTTAAGTGTTTTTTGGACAATAGTCCTTCCGACCAATTAAATAAATTGAAATTTCATTTAAATCCCATTGAATAAATGGGTTATGGACACCTCTACCACAAGCAATTCATGTTTTAGCCTAAAAAACGAGACAAAAGGAACTTTTCAAATCTTTATATGAACAACATCAGTCAACCAAACTAGAACACAAACTCTTCGAAACAAGTCAGTTAACCAAACAAGACCACAAATTGTTCGAAGCAAAATATTGTACAATTAACATAAAAATGAATTGTAACTGAAAACATCCCATGGGAAATTTATTTGACGGGAGGTTCATAACAGCTTGATGGACATATGTAAATAAAGTCAATAATTCAAAGAAAGGTGACATTTTTTACTAAAAACACCTCTACTGTGCTCAGGATAAGCAATGGAACCCAAAAATGGAAGATATTGGGCAACATATTGTACAATTTACATAAAAATGAATTGTAACTGAAAACATCCCATGTGCAATTTATTTGACGGGAGGTTCATAACAGCTTGATGGACATATGTAAATAAAGGCAACAATTCAAAGAAAGGGGTCATTTTTTACTGAAAACACCTCTACTGTTATTACCACACTCAGCAGAATCCACTCATGTCCTTTTCGTGCCAAAAATGGTGCAATATTTGCCTAAAAATGAATGTCCAGGGAACCACAATAAAAGGCCTGCTAAATAAAATGCAAATGGGATGTTTCTTTATGTTTGATTTAAAATAAGTTATATTGGGGCCAGGGCCTAGGGGCGTCGAATGCTTGACCGTGGGACCCTCACGTATCACGTGGAAAAGGGCCAAATTCCTCAGCGTACGGGAAGACCCTTAAAAAAATCAGCAAAAATATTCGCTGGCCCCTTTTCTGACCTTTTGACCCCTAAAGGAGGTCGTAGGGTCACCAAACTTTTCCGCCCGATCGAGGGGGTCCCCTTGAGACAAATATTTCGAATTCGGCTCGATCGGACCTTTCCGAGTAGTGTACACGAACCCTGTACGGTAAGCCCATTCAAATAAATGGAGAGTGGGATTTATTTAGGAAGGTCGCAGGGGGCCCAAATCGCACACGCAGTTGCGTCAGGAGAGATGTACCGAAAGGGCCCGGGTCTGGGACCCCAAAAAATATTTTTCCTGACTTTTCATCCGTTTCTCTGTCTGCCATTGAAGTCAATGGGAGAGAACCAGAAACAGGCCCGATTTCGGTGAGACGCATGGCCGGACTTAAATGGCTTAGGAAGCGGCTAGGGCCCTCAAACTCAGGGGCCCAAACGAGGGGCCCAGGACGGTGGTGCGTGCCGAGTTTCGGGGTCCGATGACCTTCCGTCTCCATACGGGAGACGTCCCACTTCCCATTTATGCGCGCAACTGTTTTGTGGACGCGTGGTCCCTTTTTCGACCTGTTGACCCCCGAACGAGGTCGAAGGGTCACCGAACGTTTCCGCCCGCTAAAGGGACCCCTGATGATACGCAAATGGCACCCTCTAGCCGATCGGCCCTTTCGGAGATGCGTCCACGAAACCGCTGTGCCAAACCCATTCGAATATGTGGCAAGTGGGATTTATTCAGAAAGGTCCCAGCGGCCCGAAACTCGGCACGGTGGCCCATGGGGCGGCCCTGAGGGGCGTCCCAAAGGTGCCGGGCCCTAGAGCCAAGGGAAAAGTTTGAGGCCTTCTGCACAGAATCTCTCTCTCAGCCTTCTTTGTCTCTTACACAGTCAGAGCCTTTCGTGTGCTTTCATGCTAAAGGAGAAGTGCTTTTGTTTGGAAGGTCGTATGGTTTCGTGCTTCGGGGCCGTGAGCGAGGGGCCCCTGGGATGTCAGAATCTCGGCTCTCCGGCCCCTACATCCTATGGTCTCCAAACCGGGGATGTCCCTCTACCTATTTAAGCACGCAACTGTTTCGTGGACGCGCGGTACCTTTTTCGACCTGTTGACCCCTGAACGAGGTCGAGAGGTCACCGAACTTTTCCGCCTGCTAAAGGGACCCCTGACGATATGCAAATGGCGCCCTCTAGCCGATCGGCCCTTTCGGAGACGCGTCTATGAAACCGCTGGGCCAAACCCATTCGAATAAGTGGCAAGTGGGATTTATTCAGAAAGGTCCCAGGGGCCCGAAACTCGGCACGGTGGCCCCTGGGGCGACCCTGAGGGGCATCCCAAAGACGCCAGGCCCTAGAGCCAAGGGAAAAGTTTGAGGCCTTCTGCACAGAATCTCTCCCTCAGCCTTCTTTGTCTGTTACACAGTCAGAGCCTTTCGTGTGCTTTCATGCTAAAGGAGAAGTGCTTTTGTTTGGAAGGTCGTACGGTTTCGTGCTTTGGGGCCGTGAGCGAGGGGCCCCTGGGATGTGAGAATCTCGGCTCTCGGGCCCCTACGTCCTATGGTCTCCGAATCGGGGACGTCCCTCTCCCCGTTTAAGCGCGCAACTGTTTCGTGGACGCGCGGTAACTTTTTCGACCTGTTGACCCCCGAACGAGGTCGAAGGGTCACCGAACTTTTCCGCCTGCTAAAGGGACCCCTGATGATACGCAAATGGCGCCCCCTAGTTGAAGGTCCAGGTCCAGCGACCTATTACTTCTCGTGTCCACTGCATCGCTATAGAAAACCCTGCACATACATTGCAAGAGGACACTTACACGCAAATAGACTAGAAAGAGGACCGGGAAAGTCCTGTTCCACTTTCTAGTTTAAAATAGAAAACATCCCTTCTTCAATTTATATTAAACCCATTGAATAAATGGCAAGTGGGATTGCGCTTGAATGGGCCCAGAGACCCCAATTTTGGCACGGTGGCCCCTAGGTCCCGCACGAGCGACGTCCTGAAGCTGCTGGGGCCCTACAGTGAAGGGAAAACTTGTTTTGGGCGTACAGCTTCGTACCTCAGGGCCGCGAGAGAGGGGCCCCTGAGATGCGATAATCTCAAATCTCGAGGCCCTACCACCTGTCATCCCCGTACGGGGGACGTCCCGCTTCCCATTTAAGCACGTAACCGTTTCGTGGACTGCAGTCTCTTTTCTGACCTTTTGACCCCCGAACGAGATCGCAGGGTCACCTAACTTTTCCACCCGCTAGAGGGACCCCTGACGATATGAAAATGGCGCCCTCTACTCGATCGGCCCTTTTGAAGCCGCGTCCACGAAACCGCTAGTCTGAACACATTCAAATAAATTGCAAGTGGGATTTAGTTGGAAATGTCCCAGGGGCTCCAAATTTTACGTGGGGGTCCGTGGGGGGCCGATCGGAGCGTCTTTGGCCAGAAGTCCTGAAACAGCCAGGGAGGGCACCGGTGAATGCCTGTGGGTCGGGGGCGCCTGCCCCCCGACTTAGGGCCACGTTCGGACGCGTTCCGTAAAAATAGTGGGTAAGCGGACAAATAGGGGGTTCGTGGGACCTGGGGGGCAAGGCCAAGGGAGACCGCAGGGGTCAGGGGTTGATCCGTCACAATAGTGGGCAAATGGACAAATAGTGGATTCGTGGGACCTGTGGGGAGGGGCCAGGAGGCGGGGCGGTAGTCCGCATGGGTCGAGGGGCCGTTCTGGCATCTTAGTGGCAAAATGGACAAATAGTGGGTTCGTGGGACGAGGCCCTCGGTCAAGGGGGCCAACCCATGTACCCTGGTAGAGAGAGATGGACAAATACCGACACTGTGGATGCATAGGCTCTGGGGTAAGAGTCCTGCACACTCATTCAAAGGGGAGAATGGACAAATAGTAGGGTTTTGGGATCGACTACCCCATTTTGTCCCCCCAAAATGATTGGAAACGGACCTTCAAAGGCTCCATGGACGGAGGGGTGGGCTCAACAGGTCGGTGTCACCCCCCTACGTGTGTCCAAAAGCCCCCTATTCCGGGGTCAGCAAATCGGAGCGTGCAGGGGCGAGGTAAGCAGAAACGTCCCAGTCCCCCTTTAGAAAACAGTCTAAGGGGATCCAAATTCACCCTGCGATCCATCCGGGGCACTATTGGTCCAATGGCAATTTTTTTGAATGGGTTTTTTCCCACGAACCCCCTTTACGTATTACCTATAAGTAAGTAAGTAAGTAAGTCAACTAATTCTCATTAATTTGCAACTACATGTCTACTAACTCTCAGAGCAGACTGTTAGGTTTAGGGTTAGTAGAATAAGTTTCTCATAGTCAGTGTGTTGTATGTTGTGGACCCATCAAAATAAAGTGTTAGAGAATATTAAGCAGACAGTCTACTAATACTCTAATGACTGCTAGTTGACATGTAGTTAAAGTTACTTACTGTTAGAAGAATGTCTAAAGTGGACTATCGGGAGAAAATGTTACCAGAATCTCATACAGGTTTGGAATGACATGAGGTTGAATCAATTATGAACAGAATTTTCATCACTATTTTTAGGAGCAGAGCATTAAAGATGCTAAAACACCTATTGATTTCTTAATGTTCTTTTTATCGTTGTATTTGTTGTTGTTGTTGTTTTTCTTCTTCTTAGTGGGGCTTGCTGTAGCAAAGCATCACGGTTATTATCTCATATTCCTCTTCTGGACAAAACTTTGGGACCTTACTCATCCCACACCACTGAGTTATGATTTTGTGATTTTATGATTTAAAGACTTAGATTGTTTTTTTTTTACTCTTTTGACTGCCATGTAATATTTCAGAAGCACCCAACCATAAAGAGAGACTGATGTTTAGTTCTTCCCAAAAGACGGAGAGAAGAGAGATTTTTAGATCTAAGAGACTTGATTTTTTCTCTCACCTCATAGAGACTTGTGGGAAAAACAGAACTGGACCTTCAGACATGTACTGACAAAAGAAATGCCCAGCTGACTGAGCTGAAGAGCAAACTACACGCCTTGCAGGTATTTTAAAACTCTAGTCAAGCTTTACTGTCATTGCATGGTTTGCAGCATACAGATGAATGAAACATATGTATAATTGTCTTTTGAGTTTAAAAGCTATGGATAGCTTTTAGAAATCTACTGTGAAAAACAGTAAAATGGAATTTTTGTTGACAGTAATGTTTAATCACGCATCTCCACATATTTCAAAAACTTTGCTAAAATCATCCTTATAATAAACATCTGTACCAAAAATATTTTGAGCTGTCCCTTTGAATGGTGCTGCAGCACAGGCTTGCCTTGTACGATGTGTTTGACAGAGCTACGCTCAGGCTGAGCTGTCCGAGGTGGAGCAGCTCCTGTCTGACGTCTCACACACTCGGTAGATCGCATCCGCAGCGAGCTGGTGGGCGGGATTGAGGAGAAGAGAGAGGCTGTGATTGGACGAGGACAAACCATCGTCACCCAGCTTGAGACAAAGTTAGCGCAGCTGCAAGAGCGCAGAGGCCGACTAGAGGAACAGGCTATTTCAGACGACCATATCGGCTTCCTTCAGGTACAAAGATGCAGCCCTATAACAAACACCCCTGATTCTCTGTCTGTTTTTTTATCTCTTCTGTTATTATTTTTTTAACCACATGCAGTTCTCACTCAAGGCATCAAACACTGAATTATGGTCAAGTGCCTTGCGTGTCACTATTAGGACACTATACATCCATTACAAATGCTTGTTTTATGCTTCTCTCATCATTATAATTTTTCTGGCTAAAACGTCTCCACAGATGTGTTTATTTGTAGGATAAAATAGATTACATATTTAATTCTTTTGAGGCATCTGTAAAAGTTAAAAAAAAAAAAAAAAAAAAAAAGTTATAACAAACCCTAACCTAACCCCATCCGTACCCTAAATCTAGCCTCACAGAACAAGCAGATAAAAATACAGTCATAGTTATTTACTGCACAAAGTGACAAAAAAAAAGTACAACACATGGTGCATTTCAAACCAATACAAAAACAATATCTTAATGTGAGAAACTGAAATTGTGAAATTTAAGGTTTGAACTGCTGAAAATGTTCATGCTCGTTTAAAGCAGTCACATCTCATTCAAAAGATATTAAGTTAAAGATAAATCTTTTAGTATGGTGCAACTGGTTACGAGACACATGAGAGTAAATGGCATTTTACAGTCAAAGCTGACTGTAAATGTGTCTCTGAATGTGTGGAGGACTGAGCATTGCAGTGGATGGAGACTGGATTTCCTCAAGCGCAGTCAAGTCAAGTCACCTTTATTTATATAGCGCTTTTAACAATACAGATTGTGTCAAAGCAACTTAACAGCATTATTTAGGAAAATAGTGTGTCAATAATGCAAAATCACAATAGTAAACACTAATTTTTCAGTTAAAGGCAGTTCATCATTGAATTCAGTGATGTCATCATCCAGCTCAGTTCAGTTTAAATAGTATCTTTGCAATCATTTGCAATCATTTGCAATCAAGTCAACGATATCAGCAGTGGCGTTCCTAGTTCTTCTATATAACAATGCCAAGGGGTACCTTTAGGGTCTTAACAGTGTCTGTGCAGTCAGGATCACTGGGGGAAGGCATATTTGTGCAGTCCCCGGGGCCAGCTGTGTGAGGATTCTGGGAAGCAGACCTCACACAGCTGTCTGTCTGTGCTTTGGTGAATTGTGTCCAGATCAGGGTCAGGGTCAACACAAGGTCTGTACAAGCACTGAAAGAAAGAAAAAAAAAGCTTCTTTACCTATTGTGTTATGATTTAGCTAATGACATTTTTGGTTTCTTGGAAAAACAAGAATCTAGCCTGGAACTTGTCAGTAATGAATATCCACTGGAGGCAAATTGCAGTTCAACCCAAGTGCAGATTATTAATACACATCAAAACAGAGAAACAGAACAATGACTTGACTATAGTACACTAGACTAGACCTGAAAAATACTCAACAAGAGACAAGAAAAACATAAGGAGAAATGAGAAATAGTTTAAGACAGGACACAGGACATGTCTGAAATCACAGGGCTTCACAAGTTATACAATTATCACACTACACTAAAGCACTTTTTATTTTACTTGACCATTCTTTTTAAGAGTTTGTGGTGCAACTACTCTCAGAATAATTATTTAGGGCAGAAAAGGTGGACGAATTAGAGGCAAAGGGGACCTTCAAAGATTTCCACCAGATTCTTTTGAATGCGACAACCTTTTTTGATGGCAGAGTTTTGAGGAAGCCAACAGTCCCTTGCAGGACTCAGATATGGACATGCATGAGGTGGATGAGCTGACTCTGCACTTCTCACTTGTGGACGTCAAAGCAGCTTTAGGAGAGATCCGGGAAAGACTGGATGACATATGCTGTGGGGAAGTGCATTACCGACACTCTGGTGAGACACTGCCGTGTGATAAATGCAGTAACACAGCATTAGTTGCATTTCACTGCATATAGTGCCAAGGAACAGAATGACAAACACGTTATAATACTGTTCCATCATTAATCAATAACTACACAGGAAAAAATTAGTAACACAATATTAACACCACTCTAGTAACTATGATTAATTCACAAGAAACTCTGATTAACAGATTAGTAAGTAAGTAACAGCACTCAGTTGAATGCAATAGTTCACTATTAGCTAATCAGTGACTTTATTTTTTCATGCCACTCAGAGAACTACTAAGAAACTACATACAGTTTCATAATTAATTTGAAAAACTAATGCAGGATCATTTCAGATTTTAACTACTACTATAATTAACATTTAAACTCTTACGTAATCAATAGGTAATAGCAGCTTTATGATATAGGTAAACTGTTAATAATTCCCCTACAGAAATATTTGTTACACTGTTTCTTTGAAGTGACTTCTGTCCCTATTGTCTTGCTCTTTTTAGTCAATAAAACTTTGTGCAAATGTGCCATGACCCTTTGTTTGCCTGCCTGCCCTGTTGTTACTCTATTTACTATGTTTTTAAGATGTTTTTTTGTTTTTGTTTTTTTAATTGGCTTTTAAAATGCAGTTTTGTTGGATTATACTCCTGCGGGGTGTTTGAGAAGTATTTTGCATTTTCACATTATTTCTATAGTTTTTTAGTAATTCTCTGGGAGGCATGAAAGAATAGTAGTTATTGATTAGCTAATAGTGAACTACTGCATCACTATTGCTTACCTATGCTTTTATCAGAGTTTTTTCTGTGGTTAATAGTAGTTACTAGAGTGCCCTGTGTAGTTATTCATTAATGACGGAAGTATTTAGAAGAGTAAGCACAGAATACATGTGTGACAGGAAGTCTCTTATGAAGAGAAGCTTATCAGAGTGTGTTTGTATGTGTGGGATTTCTGTGACAGTGTCATCATTAGCAGAGAGTGAGAGTATGATGAGCGTTCGATCGATGAGGAGGAAGGAGTGGTCACTGAAAGGTAAAGAAAAACACACTCTGAGTCTTAGAAAATACATCTGCACTACCTCTAGAAGAAACATTAATGATCTTCCTCTAAAATCTTTCATTTTGTGTTTTACAGATCTACGGAAATTAAAAATATTTATGTATGTGTTTTAAGACACTTTTAATTCGTTCTTTAAAAAAAGATCAAGCAGCAGATATTTTTAGATATTGAATTTTGAGGATGTAGGAGAATCAGTCAGAGCGCTTTCTCTTTTAATTATATTACTTGATGACGAAGAAATGTGTCATGTTATGTGAACAATATCTGAACAATATCTATTTGAGTTACACTCATAGATTAAAGAATGTGTGTGCATTTACCTCTTCATTTCATTTACACGATTTCTACAAGATTCTTAGGCCCTTTAGTAATGATTATGTCTACAGGCAACTCTTTCATGCAGCGATAATCAGTAGCATGGCAAAGGAAACCAGAGGTGTCCCAATTTTGTACTTTTCTGTTCTAAGTGTACTTCAAATAACCTGATGATGCAGATAATTAACTGAAAAATGTGTAATGTTAGACACATCATGCATTCAGCTGTCACAGCTTTACTTTATTAGACAGTAGAGTATAAGCATCGTATAAGTGCATAGTTTGTAGTGCATAATTTGGGACACAACACAGGGTTATGTCTTGTCAAGTCACCTTTATTTCTACTGCGCTTTATACAATACAGATTGTGTCAAAGCAGCTTTACAGTGTCAAACAGGAAAAAGATGTGTTGATAATGCAAGAGTACAATAGAAAAGTTTTTCAGTTAAAGTGAGTTCATCATTGATTCAGTGATGTCATCGTCCAGGGATGTGTTTCCCAAAAGCATCATTAGCGAACTATAGTCGTTAGTTCCATTGAACTCTATTGGTAACGACGGAACTTGCGACCATATTTGGTTTTGGGAAATGCACCCCAGCTCAATTCAGTTTTAATAGTGTCTGTGCAATCAAGTCGGCAATATCACTGGAAATTAAGTGTCCCCAACTAAGCAAGCCAGAGGCGACAGCGGCAAGGAACCAAAACTCCATCAGTGACAGAATGGAGAAAAAACCTTGGGAGAAACCAGGCTCAGTCGGGGGCCAGACTAACCCAACTGTTTCATTTCAGGCTGCAGAAAAGTCAGATTGTGGGCTGTCATCCTCAGAACATCCATCCGCTTGAAGACTGAATACATCACATTTTGGAGGAGTCAAATCTGGCCACAGGGTCTATGCAGAGACACTCCTGTTCTTGTGTCATTATGCTGATATAATGGAACATAACTGAGCAGTTGAAAATATGTGAACCACATATCACAGCACTGTGCTAATGAGCAATGGCGAGGGTAGTGACGGAGCTCAAAGCTGCCGTGGAACCTCAGGCAATGGGGCAGGATAACAGACTACCTTGGACATGCTAGCTATGGGAGGAGTACAGATAGATGACCAACCCTAGCTCACCACAAAAGTGAAAAACCTAATGAGCATGCGCCATCATCCCTCATTAGAGACCAGAGCGTGTCTAGAGCATTTTAATGGAGGGCCCGTCTGGGGCAGAATCCCGCAACATATATAATTGCGCAGTGTGAGATTCATTGGTCATACAGAAACGTTGTGAGAACCCGAGAACAAAAGGTTTTGACAGCCTTTTGTAGTGGTTATTACCCTCTTGCGAACCTTTCTAGGCAATCCTTAAAATGCAGAACTTTGTTGTTTTTCGGCCACACCCACGTCGGGGAATCATCCTGCCTATTTATGCGGGATTCTATATACATCTGTTGGGGGGGCACCCTGGGGTGGGCCAGCAAAATTTCCGGGGGGGGGGGGGGTGGGGGTAGACACACCCCCACCACGTAGACACGCCCCTCTTAGAGACCCCTTTGGCCCAGTGCAGACAAAGAGGACATGCCTCTAGTGGAGTCAGCTTTTGCCCCCATAGAGCACAGCCTTTGCTTGGAGACAGCAAATGAAGAGTTGAAGAGATGAAGGGTTTAATACCCAGTACACACGGAGACTGAATAAACTGCTACAGCAAGCACTAGTCATATGTTTGAATGTTGAGCAGTGAGCTCATTGTCTGCTGATACAAAAGAAACCAATCAGCTGCAACATAATGGTGTGATTATATCAGATTGAGTTAGAACCTCTTGGCCTGCGCCATCTAGAGTTTCATGACAGAACTTTGTATTTACTTTCATTTTTAATGCGACAAATTGTTTTATTAACAAGGTTCGGGAGGAGCACGATCAGATAATCAATCAATTTGGCACAGGTGTAACTCATTTAGTTAATTATCCTAACTAGCACAATGCATATATATATATACACACAGCCAACTCACCTCTGTCCCATGACAGTTTTCCGGCATCCCTCCTCCACCCCAACGCCTCACTCTTAAACTATTCTCATCCCATACTAGAGATGGGGGGACTTCTCTGGGTTCGGGCTATATTCTGAGCTCGGAGCCCTCCTTCAAAACAGCATGCCAAATATGCTTACTATTTGCTAAATCCTATTATATGTAAGGGTGAACTCGTGAACTGAAAAAGCAGGACAAATTAGGAAGAGTGATTCCATATGTGCATTGCTTCCATTTTCTGCTTCATTTTGTGATCATTCATGCAATGCTGGTGGATGAAGACTTCTTTAACATGGATGCACAACTCGTTCAACACATGCAGAACTTCATTAATTCAGAAGTGGTTCATTTGGAACAGGTTCCTGACTAGTAAACATTGGTAGTCGTGTAACAACTAGTGTACAGTGTATATAGTTAGAGACAGTGCCTCTGTTTACTATGCATTATAACTTAGATACAGTAGATAAATACATTTTTGTGCAGTAATTTTACACTATATAGTTAAAAATAAATCATAGCAATGTAATTGCCCACTGTGTCTGTTGTATTTGATAAGGATCACACCGACACAGCGAGTAACATCAACTTATCGTATCTTTTTACTTAACATCTCGGTTTCAGACCCCAGTAAACGAACACATACATTGGTCAGGCATGACAGAATTCTTTCAGCACAATCAAACTCGATGCATCACTGAACACTAACTCAATGCATTATCAAACAACACTTGTGTGAGAACACAACATTTCCCCCCCTCCTACGGGGTTTCAAACATGAAATGTTGACACAAAGTGCCCTGGGCGAGAATGAACAGGCCGTGGAGAAACACGGGGATGAGGCTGGGCAGCCTGTGATGGGCAGGCACACATCTCAGCTGGCAGGTTGATAGGCATGTCTGGAGCCTGTGCAGGAGCTATTTGAGGTGTCAGCTGAAGCGCTGGGGTGTCCTGCCAAGCTGGGGGTGTGGCTTGAGGTGTGACGCCTGTTGTATGTGCGGGGGGCGGCACTTTGCGGAGGCGGCTTGCGTGCCACCGTGTGCCGTCGCTATGCAAGAAGGTGGCTTTTTCTGGAATTTCTGCTTCATCCTCCTCTGCTGGCGGGTGACAGAGGCCCTGACTCTCGGTAGTGGTTCCTGAGGCAGTGCGGGGCTGAGCCTGTTGAGGAGAAGGTGGAGCTCACGGCCAAGCATGAGGAAAGCTGGAGAGACCCCCGTCGTAGAGTGTTTGGTGGCCCTGTAGTGCAGCAGTGTGTGATGGATGGCCCGTAAGAAGGTCCATCCCTGGAACAAATGCGCTCTGAGACTGTTATTCAGTGACTGATGGAAGCGTTCGACACCACCATTAGCTTGGGGGTGATAGCATGCCATGCGGATGTGATGAATACCTTTGTTTTTGAGGTATGTTGTGAACTTGGCTGAGATCAGCTGCGGGCCATTGTCAGTAGTGATAGTGTTTGGAAGGCCCCAGCGGGAAAACAGAGAGTCCAGGAAGTTAATTATGACTTGAGAGGTCACAGAGCCGGTGGCAATGAGCTCAGGCATTTCGAATGCAGGTCATAGACAACCACTAGGAAGCGTTGGTGATGAGGAACTCCCTGTATCTCACCACATATGTCCAGCTCCAGGTGGTCCCAGGGCTACGATGGCCAAGCAAGAGGTTGTAAGGGTGGGGGGGCCTGGTGACCAGTCTTACCACTCAAGAGGCAGGCAGCACAGTCTTTCACCAAGGCCTCGATGTCTTTATCTATCCCTGGCCACCAAACCCGGTCTCTGCAGCGCTGCTTCAACTTCACAATACCCAGGTGGCCCTCGTAAGCCATTGCCAAGACACGTGCACGTAGGATGCTGGGGATGACTGTGCAGAGGCCGCATGCCACACAGGTGTCGTTCCAGCAGGACAGCTCCTGCTTTATTCTGGAAAATGCTGACCAGTGGACCAGCGGTGTAGCCTCAGTGGCCTGTGGCCTGTCCCAGATGTGGAAAGTAGTGCAGTCAGGGCCTGGTGATCTGTCCTTAGGGTAAAAGCGCGGCCATAGAGATACAAGTGCGACCTCTAGCAGGCCCAGATGCAGGCTAATGCTTCACGTTCCCCCACTGAGTACCACTGCTCTGTCTGATTGAGGGCCCATGCCGCAAAGGCGATGGGCTTCTCAACACCCTGCTGGGTCTATGACAGCACTGCTCCTATGGCTGTAGTGTATCAAGGATCGCAGTCACCCAGTGGGGACAAGAGATAATCAAAGTGGAGCCAACACTGTAGCTTGGTGAAGCTGCAACCTTGAGTGCACGCACACATCAGGAAAAGCAAAAAAAAAAAAAATTTGGGGCCTGTGACCACAGACACCATGCTCATTCTTACCACATGTCCACCGTAGTGGGGCAGTGGTAGCAGAATAATGTGGGAGGAACTTCAGGTAGTAGCCCATCATGCCCAAAAAGGAGGCCACCTGCGCAGCTGAGCTGGGTTCGGGAATTACCAGTATGGCATTTACATTTGATTGAAGTTGTGTGACGCCATCTGCCGACTGCCGGAATCCCACATATTCAATAGTCGGTGCAGAGAAAACACATTTTTCAGCATTGAGGGTTAGTTTGTGTTTAGCTAGGGCGGCAAAGATTCTGCTGAGGAGAGAAGAGGGGAAAAAAGGGGAGGAGAGAAGGGAGAGGCGTTCATCATCACTCTCGGGGGTGGGCCCATGGATAACCACATCATCCAGGTAAATGGCCACCCCCGGTATACCAGCCAACACCGACACCATGATTTTTTGGAAACAGCTGGGGGCGGAGCTGAGTCCGAACGGCATACGTGTGTAGCGAAACACACCTGCATGTGTCACAAAGGCTGTGAGGTTTCTGCTGTCGGGGTGGAGAGGCACTTGTAGGTAGCCCTGTCTGAGATCCAGTTTAGAGAACATGGTTGAGCCATGGAACTGAGCAATGAGCTCAGGTAGGCAGAGGGAACCTGTCCGGGATCACTGCCTTATTCACCGCTCGCAGGTCGACACTCACCCGTAGGGCCCCTGATTTTTTCTGAGCTACCACCAGGTTTGAGACCCAGGGCAATGCATCCACTGGTTCAATAATGCCAACGTCTAGCAGCTGCTTAAGTTCAGCCGGGACACCATCACGGAGAGCCAAGGGAATGTGTCGGAGTGGTTGGATGACTGGTTTAATGGCAGTGTTCAGGAGAGGTTGATGGGCAAAAGCAGTAAGGCAGCCCAAGCCTTCAAACAGGGATGGCCACTTTTCCTGCCAAGGCGTGGAGACTGTCAGGATCGCAGCTCCCTTCGTGTCAACTAGAGACAATCTCAGAGCTGAGAACAAATCCAGACCCATCAGGTTGGCCCCGCGACGGGCAACATGGAAGGAAAAGCTGGGCACCATCTTGTTGCCATACCCAACAGTCACTTGCAGGGAACCCACTAAGTCAATCTTTGAGTCACAATAGCCACAGAGTCAAGCAGAGGGTGCCGAAAGTGGCAGTGCTCCGAAAAAAGTGCTGTATGTGTGCATATTCAGAAGAGACACACTGGCACCAGTGTCCAAAAGCAGTGGGATACACACATCATTTAGGCGCACTGAAGATGCTTTAAATGAGACTGGTCCAGAGTAGACATTGTGAATGTTAGTGGGTGTTTGGGCTGACACAGCTGGAGCGGAGCGGCAGACTGAAGCAAAATGATTGCGGCATGTTTGGCCATGGGCTGGGCAGTTCTGTGCTCTAGACAGATGAGATGAAGATCCACAGTTATCACAGGGCCTTGATGCTTGTGCTTGTGGGCATGGTCGAGACCGCTGGTGGCACCTCAGTAGCATAACTGCAGAGGAGTCTGTTACCGCCAATGTGTCGTTCTGGCTGGGTTGTAACATCGATGATGGCATGAGGGAGGGGGCCAAGCAGTCCGTGATTGTTTGCTGTTTGGTCAGAGCCGACGCACATGCAGCTGCACTCTCTATTCGTAATGCAATCGTGACTGCCCGAGACAGTGATAAATCATCCGGTTCTAACAGCAGAGTTTCATGCACTTTTGCATCGTTGGTATGTTAATTTAACTGGTCGCGAATCATTTCGTCCTGCAATGCACCGAACTTGCATGTGCTGGCCAATCCCTGCAAGGTGGCTACGTACAGTTGCACAGACTCACCGGGAAGCTGGTGTCTTTGGCAGAACAGAAAACGTCGCAAGAGAGCACTCTGTGGGGCTGCAAAGTGTGCGGTCAGTAGTTCCACGGCTGTCTCATAATCGCTTGTGGTGCCCGACTCATGCGCTCCCAGCACGCACTGACCCTCGGCTCCCAAGCAATGCAGTAACAGCTCTTTTTTCCGGGCTGCACTCATGTCAATCAGCCCCACTGCCAAGATGAAAGTCTCAAAGGACTGTAACCAGCGAGTCCAGGGAATCGGAGGCTCGCCGGGTAGAGCAAGGAAAGGAGCAGGAGGTGGTAATGCGATATCAGCCATCCTCGTCGCCAAATGTAGCGTTTGATAAGGATCACACCGACACAGCGAGTAACATCAACTTAACATATCTTTTTACTTAACATCTCTGTTTCAGACCCCAGTAAACGAACACATACATTGGTCAGGCATGACAGAATGCTTTCAGCACAATCAAACTCGATGCATCACTGAACACTAACTCAATGCTTTATCAAACAACACTTGTGTGAGAACACAACAGTGTCCCTCTGTGTCAGAAGGAAATTGTCATGACTGAAACTAATATAGCACAATACAGATTGTTTCAAAGCAGCTTCACAATAATAAACAGAGAACAGTGTCAACTATGAGCAATTAAAGCAGCTCTACAGATGATGTTTTAGTTCAGCAAATTTTGAACAAATTTCATGTACTATCGTGCTAATTGAGTTGATTTTATCGGATATATATATATGGGGGGATCAATTTAATTCACTGTTGATTCAGTTCAATTCAGTAACTCAGTGTTGCAAACAGGACGTTTTCTCATCACTGTCATTTTTGTTTTGTGTTTGTTGTGTTATTTAGAGGACAGTTCACAGCCCATCCAAGTATTTTATGCACATAGGAGGTGTACCATTTCTCTACAGAAGTCTTGCTTTCAATATTAATATTTAATTATTAAATTGTTTTACCTTCACTCATCAATACTTGCCTATCCAAACAAAGTTCCAGAATTGATGAGCTCACATATGTTGATTTTAAAAGACACAGTAACATCCGATCCATGATTTAGATCGGCCCTTTAATATTGAATATTTTCTCTGTCTTTTAGGCCACAAGAAGGTTAAAACCTATCTTGGTGAGCATTCTTGACTCCTGTTGCATTTCCGTCATAGCCTCATTTTCTAAAATATACTGCATATTATGTGCATACTAAGCAAAGTCACGCCTGCTTTCTATGTTCAGTTCTTTTTTCAAACTCTGAAACTTCTGTATGATTAGTGAAATTGGAGAGCTGATGAAATGTGCGTGTGGTTTCAGAGGACGTACCGCTGAATCCGACCACAGCGTACCCGTTCCTCATCCTCTCGGACGACCGCAAGCAGCTGAAGCGCGGCGAGAAGCTGCAGTTCTACAGGAACAACTCGCAGCGCTTCGATGTCTGGTCCTGTGTGCTCGCCAAAGATGGCTACGAATTCGGAAGACACTACTGGGAGGTAATGCTTTAGAACAGGGCTTCTCAAAGTCTACATTCAAAGCTCCAAATCTGAATTTTCATTAATGTCAAAGGTCCGGAACAACTGTTTTTAATAAACATGCATAACAAAAACATTAATTTTTTGAAAAAATAAAAGAGCCCTTTGCATTCAAAATACATTAATAACAAGTGCAAAAGTGGCAAAACTATTCATTTGAGTGTGAAATAGAGGTTTTTCTCCGGCCGATGCTGATATTTAGAAATCAGAGCAGCCGATGGCCAATATATATCATGCCAATATTTTTTGCTGATATGTTTGGGCGATTTCCCTCCCCCCTCATCTCATAAAAGAGAGTATGAGTAAATGTTTATTGCAGGGCAAAATATAGTAGTAGTAGCCTAATTCATAGTAATAATAGATGGCTCAAAACTTGCAAATTCGTTCTCTGCACAGCAGGAGGCGCTTTTGGAGCAGGAGATATAGCGGTTTCCCCGGTAAAGGCTGTAATCAAATAAGCGCTGCTCATTATCAGGCATTACAGGAAAGACAAAATGAAAATGACATTGAGCTTTTCTGAAGACGGTCTTTTCAAAGATACATTCATCTAAAACATCCGTGCCGCGTTTAAATTTTTAATTTCAACCAAGTATAAGCCTTTTGCGAAATCTATTTGTGGGGGTCAGTTTTGATATTGTGACGAGCCGCCACAAATAACTCAATGTATGGGAAACACTGGACACTGCTATAAGTCAAATGGCCATAATCTAAGTGATAACAAAAAAAAATCATATTACACTCATATGTGACCCTGGATAGGACAAAATCTGGCCGAGCTACAACTATTTGAAAATCAGGAATCTGAGGGTGCACAAAAAAATAAATATTGAGAAAATCATCTTTAAAGGTGTTCAAATGAAGTTCTTAGCAATGCATAATACTAATCAAAAAATTAAGTTTTGATATATTTACAGTAGGAAATTTACAAAATATCTTCATGGAACATGGATCTTTACTTAATATCCTAATGATTTTTGGCATAAAAGAGAAATATATAATTTTGACCCATACAATGTATTTTTGGCTATTGCTACAAATATACCCCAGCGACTTAACACTGCTTTTGTGCTCCAGGGTCACAAATTACACAGCAGTGAGGTGTCATCACATTATCACTGGATATCATGACAAATGCAGGAAAACTTTAAATATCTCGCCTTTGCTTTCATTTCAGACCATCTCCAAAAAGACATAAAAAACTAAACAAATGATTTACAAGTTTAACATGCGTTTATCAAAGTAGGAAATATAATTATTGTTCTTGAAACACGAAATGGAGGCAGGTCCGGACTTTGAGAAGTGCTGCTATAGACACTAATGTGCACACAAACTCAGCATTTCTCTTTATGCAAACCTGAAAGAGTTATGTTTTCAGCTCTGAAGTTGTAAATGCCACTCTTTCAGGTCAGTGTTGATGAGAATAAGGACTAGAAGCTGGGAGCGGTGCGAGAGTCGGCCCCGAGGAAGGGTCTGTTTGACATGACCCCTGCTATCGGCTACTACGCGCTCTGACCGCGCCGCCTCTCGCTAAGGTCAAAGTCACGGGGCACCTGCGGCATATAGGCATCTATCTGGACTGTGAGGAGGGTCAGCTGGTCTTCTTCAATGCCAAGACAGGATCTGAGGTGTATTCATTCACGGTAGCGTTCTCAGAGAAACTGTTCCTGCTGTTCGGCAAGGGCGATAAAGACGTGCCGCTGATGCTGATGTCTCTGTTTGTCGGCATCCCAGAATGAGAATGTGTGAAGAGCACAGGCTGCTCATCTTTGCAGAGAATGAGTTCAGGACGATGGAAAGAGAGCAAGTGTACCTGCTCAGGGTTTAGAAATGCACAAACTATGAAGTGAAATGACAGCTTATTTGTCACAGATGTTATGCCAGATTGTTCAAAAGTTTGAAATCACTCCGACATTTTTTTATGTTTTGAATGCTGGCATCAGTGAAATAACGCATGTGTTGGGTTACCACGGGGGGGAAAAACAAAGTGTTTCATTCACAGGTCAGTAATACACCTACATCTATTCCATTTTAAATATTTTAAATAATCATATATAATCATTATCTTATTTAAATGCATCGTGTCCACTGTATTACATCCCAACAATGAATTCTAAAAAAAGATGCATTGGGAATGTCATTAAACCTTCATTTTGTTTACAGAATTATGGGGCAAGGTTTACTAAATTGAAAAGGCATTATGTGATATTTTAGTTTTCATTTGGTAGGCTAATTAATTAAATTTACTTAAGAGTTTTTAACAGTAATTTAATATTGGATTTTCATTTTAAAAAATATGCTACTGTTTCTTTACTCTAAAATGAATAAAAATACTGTTGTAATATTTTTTATAAGCATTGTATTTTTATATGTTATGTTATTTTTCATTTAATACATTGTGTGTCTAGAGATTGGCTTTATGTAATAACAGACTAGAATAATTTAGTGGAGTGGTGACTGAATGCATTTGCTTGACAGAGTGAATACAGATTTGTGTGTGTGAATGAGTGAACGTGGTTTGGAGAGAGAAATGGTCAACTAGAACCCGTAAGATCTCATCTAGGGTGCCGACATGATCATAAACAGTCCTGTTTCTCACCTAGCATATGTGTGACTGTCCTAGAAAGAAAACTGTCATTCTCTCTGCCAGCACAGAGAGAGAGAGAGCTGAATGAACAAGATTCTGTCGATTTGCACTAAACACCAGTCTTATTTGCATGAGTGAAGAGAAGACATGGGATGCTGACCTTAAAGCAGAGCCATATCCTACACGCGGCAAATATGAAGGCTGGAAGCCACAGTTATTATGGATGAATCAGTCAGAGTTTGAGGTCTTGTGGGAAGAGTTTGATGAGGAGCACCATAATCTAGCAATTAATAGAGGGTATGAACAATACAGCATCTATTTCAAATGGAATATTTGTAATCTTATCAGTGTCCGCATCAATTTAATGCAATCTTGGTGAAAAAAAGTGTTATGTTAAAAATGAATGTTATATACAGTATGAATATTTATAGGAGCAGTGACACAAAGGAAATTTCTATGACAGTTTCCCCCAAATTCTAACTTAAAATAAATGAACAAATAATGTAACGTCTCCAGATGTTAACAATAATGATAACAGCTTATAAATCACACAGAAATGAAGTTTTGTGAACATCTAATAGTCATAATTATTCAACACTGCTTTTTTTAAGTCACTTGGTATTATATAAAATTGTGTTAAAACACAGTTAAACCTTTGGATACTCTAACAAAAGTGAATGCGCTTGAGCTGATACACATAAACTGAACTCATGCATGTGCTCAAGTTGAGTAGCAGATGTGGCAAAGTCAAAAGAGCTCTCCCAGAAGCTGTAGAGCACAGATGGTTTTATTATATTAGAAAGTCTATGGTTACAAAAAGACTTCTAAAACTTCCTAGAGACATAGCATAGGGTTAAAATGTGTTGAAGCAGAAAATCTCTGAGAGCTGGTTCACAGTCAGCAGATCTGAGCCATATCAACAGCTAGTGTGGCCCAGGTCAGTCCACAAAACTGGCCTGCAGCTTTTTATAATAATCCATTTATAATAAGCCATAATCCAATCTGCAGTGAGCCAAATAATAAAAACCCATATAAGACCCTTATGTTATTCTTGTATAGTCAAGTTCTCACTCACAGTCTTTCAGGAAAAAGGAGAGAAAAAAGAATATTAGCATAACGTAATTAGTATCACACATTAGATTTACATTTAGTCATTTAGCAGATGTGCCACACCAGCAGGCACTGTTATTCACCCAGCCAAGTGCCTCAAGTCATTCTATGACTGCATTTCTGACATTCCTGCAAATAAAGGCCTGGTCGTATGTTACCTCTGTGTCCTCTTATATTATTGTGACAGTAATATTAATGAAAATATTTTGGGGTGTAAACACAATAATGACGGTTCAGTATGTACCTTGGTTTAGAAGTCACATTCAAGGTTTTTTTTTTTTTCTTTTGGTACAGCAGAGGGGAAACTAAACATTAAATTGCTTCTTTTTTTCTTTATTAAACAGCAGAGGCGTACTTAACCATTAGGCAAAGGTAGGCAACCGCCTTGGGCCCCCAAAAGCCATGGGCCCCCTAAAATGCTTTTTATATAGGAGATGCACGACACACAAGTGGTGTGGTGTTCACGTCTGCATTGAACGTGCTTCTTGTAGCAAAAATAGGGCCCTATGACTTATGCGATGCAGAAAACAGGGACAGAATTCTGAAATCCATTCATAAAAACTGAATTTACTGTGCAACACGGATTGTTAATACATTAAGTTCTTAAAAAAAAACTGATTCCAGAAAAATTTAAACCGAAAAAAAAGATTTTGGAACTTAACTTGGGAACAATTAAAACAGATTTCATAGGACGCTACAAATGAAAATATCATGCATCTGAAGCTATAATTTAATACTAAGCAACAGTGTGTATTATATGTTTATTGTTTTAAATGGTGCTCACTCGTTTTTGTGAAAGACCCAAGAAGGAACTTTCCACACAGGCACACTTCATGTTTGGTTGAAATAATCCACAAGCATGTAAATGTATAATTTCCTTCAGTTTAATATAATTGGTAATAAAATAAAAAAATTAATAAAATAAATGTATTTAAAATTTTAGAATTTAAACAACCTTGCATTGTGTAGACGATTGCTTAGTGAAAATGACCCCAAAGCACCACCTAGTGTCCTACTTTAATACTATTATAACCTGTTTAAAGGTGAACAAGGGTCTACAACGTGAAAAAAAGCTATTATTTATAACATGAACATGAAAAACCTAAACAATTGGACACAACTATGGGACATGGTCATGCAGCAGCAAGCATCACAACAGTGAAAGGAACCTCAACGTCTTAAATGTATGATATTATATAGGGCCCCATTCCTGTATTTTACCCGGGGGCCCCTAAATCACTAAATCCGCCCCTGTTAAACAGTTTACTTAAATTCAATTATAATTACAATTTTCTTAAAAATAATAAAAAAGAAAAATGATCTGAGCTAATGCTGTAAAGTATATAGGGCGGGAGCTCTATTACCTGCACATTACACCCAAACTATTCAATTTAAAGTACGCACACATGTAAATGGAACATAAGGCAGTTTTTACAAAATATTATACTGTATACTGAAGCTGATGATCAGTGGACCATCATCCCACAGTATTCATCCAAATCTACTGAAGCTGGCAGGGATCGCAAAAATGAACTACTGGGGGTTGAGTAATTTTGTACATGAATGTTTATAGCCAACTTGATTTTGTTTTTTCCATTTTCATCAACTTTATGTTTTCAGAACCACTCAAATGTGTAGCAGTGGCGGAGCCAGGATGTTTTCATTGGGGCCAGCAACCAGTCTGGGGTGGCACAGAAACCTTAATTATTTCAATATAAAAATGTGTACTGGACTGTTTTAGTGCCCAAAACACAACCGAATACAATACATTTGTACCTAATTGTAACTGAGATAGTTGTGAATTAGATCACGTAATACTGAGTGAATATGACATTATTGTTCCTCACCTCACAGGTATTTTAATAAAGGGGCTCACTATGGCTTTGTTGCTCAGTCAGCTTGGTTCTGGTTCTCAACACCCCCAAAAGCTTGTTCTTCATTGCGTACTCATGGATGAGACATATAACAGAGACAGATAACTGCACAGTTCAAAGTTTAGTCAACCGTCACTGACTTTTATATAATCAATGAACTCTGAAAAAGTCAAATGCTTGGCAGCAGTTCCCTTGTACATATTCCAGGATGACAATACCAAGATTCACCAGGCTCAGTCTGTGAAACATTGGCCTGACCTAAACCCCACAGGAAGTCTTGCGGATGTGCTGGAGTTGCAAACTCTAATATTTTGTTGGATCACCTTAAGCTTTGATTATATTGTGCCACTTCACAGCATTTATTTCCATCAAGAGTTGCATTAATATTTGGCCGAGATCGTGTATTGACAATGAGGGAGATGGACCACTCTTTAAAGCTGACTCCAGCACATCCTGAAGACTTCCAATAGGGTTAAGGTCAGGTCAAAAGAACTGTTGCAAAACATAAAACATGCCAGAAATATGTTGATATTGTAGATTATTGAGAACATGGAGATATTATGACCAAAGACAGATACAATTATCTGACATGCATGACCTAAAGTAGTCTTTTCCCTTATGACATGTTTTTTTAGCAGATTTATTAGAATTTATGTGCATGGGGGAGCTTCCATGAAATATGATAGAGGGTTGCCTGCAGAGACATTCCCGCACTCTACTTCAATAGAAGTCTACAGGGTTGGTTGCTAGGGTGCTGCAGCTGGTTACTAGGGTTTGGCTAGGAAGTGGTAGGTCACTACATATTGGCTCATTGCGCCTGAGTCAAATGAACCCAACACATACATCTCAAATCACGGCAAGAGAATTAGCACTGTTTCGGTTGAAAAGTGGATTACAGAAAACAGTTTTGAATTGAACTTCAGTTAAAAATGCTGCTTTTAAATGCTACCTTTGTTATTATAACTTCTTGTTTTAAACGAGTTTTTAAATGTTTGTAATATTGTAAAATTATGTGTATTCACAAATAAATTCAATTTGTCTATATTTTGAACAGGGAGGTCTTGCGAATAAAAATGTTATCTTTTGATTACTGCTGTTGCCCTCTAGTCATTCTGGGTGATTTTATTCCAGTCCATTTAAACCAGCAACATAATTTTAACAATAGTTGACTACCTAAAACAAACCAGCTGCTGGGTAAAAACATGTAAATCCAACAGCTGGAGTCAAAAATAACCCAGCATGTGTTCTGCCAAGATTTAACTAGAGCTGGGTGCCAAAATAAACCAAGTTGGGTGTTTTAATCCATATTTTTAGGGGGGGGGGGGGGGGGGGGGGGGGGGGGGGGGGGGGGGGGGGGGAGGCATGGGGCGGGAAACCCACACTACCTTAACAGAAACTTACTTCTGTCCAGGACCCATTGATGTAAAGGACCACATCCTAACCAATACGCATTAAAAATTTAATTAATAATAATATTATTATTTTGGACAAATGTGCATAAACAACAGGCATTACAACACAGGCTGTAAAGATCCTTTACTCCAGGAAAGGAGAGGTGTGATAATGTGGGTGTTTCAGGTTTCAGGTGATCGTGATTGTTGTGGCGAGCGAAGGTGGAGCCTGGTTAATCAGTGACAGTACCCCCTCCACAGCCTGCTCCTGACATGCTGGACAATCAGGACGAGATTCATGGAAAAAGATAAGAAGACCAGGACCCATGATCAATCCTCTGGTCCATATCGGTCCCAGTCTACCAGATACCACGGCGTCAGGACTCTGAGCTCTTCCAGGATGAGCGGTGGGGGTCCTCCATGGGACCAGGCTCTGTGGAAGAGTCAGACACAGGAGGGTGGTCAGGTAGTAATGTGTGGGTAACTTAAGGTGGAGGGGTTGAAGTGGCGAATAATGAAAAGAGGCCAATGTATCTGGGACTTATCTTCTCGCAGGGCAGGTGCAGCTTGATGTCCCTGGTGGAGAGCCACACCTTTTGTCTGGGTTGATATTTTAGCGTTCCGGTCCACCGGGAATCAGCATGACCCTTCTGGCGGCGCACTGCCCTTTGAAGATTTTGATGAGCCACTTCCCAGACCCTCTTGCTCTCCCAGAACCAATGGTCAACCGATGGAGCACGGAAATGGAGGAGGCTGGAAGCTGAGTATGCACTAAAAGGGCATGAGTGTAAAGAATGCTTTCCAGACGCAGTAAGTGATCGGAAATGGTGTCCTCTGGGAGGCCAAAATTGCAGCAAACACGATGAAACATCAACCCAGCAGTTTCCATGGCAGATGAGGGTCCCTTGAAGGGAATTAGATGTCAGACTTTGTAATATCTGTCTACAAGGATGCAGGTACAACTATCTGAGGGAGGCAGACTGGTTGAAGTCTCTCCGAGGTGTGACCAGGGCCGCTGAAGAAGAGAAAACATAGCACATTCAGAACATCCTTGAACAAACCTTCTCTCGTCCTGTGACATTCCTGGTCACCAGAAGTGATCTTTTACCAGTGAGAGGGTTTGATTGGCCCCATACAGGTGTGACAGATCTGATCAGAGGGATGCATTGAGGTATGACCTGACCTCCAATACCTCCAAGAAGATCTGTGTTCCTGATGTTGTCATTTTTCTCCACTGGGGTGAGCTTTTTAGAGAAAAAGGCACATTGATGAAGTTTTGGTGATGTCCTCTGCTGCTGAGACCGGATCGCTCCAACTCCTGTTGTAGAGGCATCTACTTCAACCACAAAGGGTTTCTTGGAGTCTGGATGAATTAAGAGCGGTGCGCTGGGAAATGCTTCGAGTCGTTGCATGGCTTGGGTAGCAGCTAGAGTCCAGGACAGAGACTTGGGCCTGACTTTGAGGAGACTGGTGAGTGAATGAGTAATGGAACTGAAGTTATGGGTGAAGCATGGATAGAAATGGGCAAAACCAAGGAAACGTTGTAACTCTTTTACAGTTGTGGGAGTGGGCCACTTGTGGACTGCAGCAACCTTCCCCCATGTCCATCCGAATGCCCTCATTACTGATAACCCAGGAAGTGAGTTTGTGAAGGTGTGTTTGATTAAGCAGACATGCAAAACGTGCAGCATTGGGATACTCCAGGAATCTGTTTGGAAAATACTGCTTCAGGGCTGTGTTCCCCAAAAGCAACTAAGTTGATCAATTTAGGCTTACAATGCTTTTGGGAAATGCAGCCCAGATTACCAAACAGTTTTTTATTCAGTAGGTTCAGGTTTTGTTTGTTTTTTAAAACGATCAACAGGGCACTTCTGGCTGTTAGATTCAGCAAAGACGCAATCCCTGTAATGGTTGTTCACTGAACTGTACTTTCCAAATGAGACCAATTGAGCTTTTTTTTGTAAAAAAGTAAAACTTCTGAATGTTTTTTTGTGAGTTAAGTTATAGTAGGTTATTTATAATTAGCTGTTTATGAAACAATATAAGTCTATGAAATAGCTAAATTTAGCTAAATTTGAGCTAAATACTTGTGAGAGAAATTTATTTGGAAAAGCATAGAAATGCAATGTTATTCAGCCATTAGATTAATATGGTTGGTGGTTTGTGTTTATTTTGATGAACTGGAACTGATCCCAACCAAGATCGAAAACCAGTGCTATAAGAGATAATACTACTTTAAAAGTTTGCTTTGCAAGTTGACATAGTAAATCAGTGTATAAGCCAACAAAGAAAAATCCTGCAGCTGATGCAAAATTTATTCTGCTAAATCAAATGAAGAAAAGGTAATCACTCATTTCTGGACACATCCCTGGCAATAGTGTTTTTCCATAAGTCTAGACACCTTTACTGATATGTCTTACTTGTACATATTCAAACTCTACAATCATGATTGGCATTAGGGAGATTTTATTCAGATGGTATATATTAATATCACACGATGTGCCCAATTTACTCACTGCATCTGCAACAGTAGTTTTCCCTCGAAAATGCACGCAAAATCCTCAGTTGAGCCCTGAAAAGGACTCTTTTTTTCAGCTGACAGGACTCTCAAGTATTTCAGTAGTGTATGCAGCACATTGAGGAAAGAATAGAAAAGCAAATAAAAACAACCCCCATTGTCTTTATTTAATTAGACATTTTACAGTAGTCACTCTTACAGTAGCTGCCTTGTTTTTCTTTTTCCCCATTGTTTCAAATATTCTATCACATGGATCAATGCAAAGGAAGAAATATATATTTATATATGAATGCCCAAATACAGGAAATTTTGGCAAGATATTATAATAACATGATTTCAGCCCTGTGCATTCAACAGGGTGCATGTTTGGTTCATACATGGCAATTCAGTTTTGTGGGCTATGAATCTGCAAAAAAACATGGTCGGATGAAAGATGAACCGTATTTAAAACCTATTCAAGTTCTTCGTGCCGATTCCAGAAATGATCAACAACTCAGTGTTTGATATGTAACTATGAACAGCACACATGTATTTCCCGATGTGCAAGAACGTCGTTTAAACAAGAAATCTAAAAACAACAACATCATCAACAACAACAAAAAAAAACCATTGCAACTACATTGTTGAAGTCACTTTTAAGGGATGCTGTTTGTCTACTGCCATCAAACACTTTAAACTGCCATGTATTGGACCCAATACTGAATAAAAGTGTGCAAGGAATACAGTCAGTGAACGGTGTCGACATGCATCGTATTCTGGAAGGAAGCAGCTGCAGAGCTCAGCGAAAGATTGAAGAAAAGTTGTTTCCGAGGCTCCCTGGTAGAGGCCCGTTCAATAGTTCAACAGAGAAGATGGAAGTGGCTTCAAATCAGAACAATTAAAACTGTTAAAGCCTTCCTGCTCAGAGCAGCTCGTTCAGAGAAGCATTAAAACACCAGAAGTGACTCAGACTGGGAAGAATGCGCTTGCAGAATGTGTGGTTAGTCTTTTGCGAGTGGTAACACTGAATGCGGCTGGAAACACCAACTATTTTATTCTCCAATACATTTTCAAACTAATTGGCCACAACGCATTTTTCTTCACCGTTTCTCCATTGCTAATGGAAGGCATATTTGAGTTTGGACCATTCTGGCTTTGAAGGTGAGCAGTTTTAATGACCTGACCGAATGACAACAAACCAATGCCTCGTTCTGTGAAAACCTTTCCAGATCTGCAGGAATCTACAGCAACATTCACCCTGCGACATTATATGCAATGCATGACGACACAGCAGCTCGAGCCTAGCGACGTCTGTCGGGCTTCCCGATCCGTGTCCTTCAGCGGTCAGGAAGAGAGCAGAAATGAAGAGGGGAAGGACAGAGGACGGGCAGCGTATTGCACAGCAAGGCCGAGAGCGAGTGAAGAGAACACCAAGCACACCATCAGAGCCCATCACCATTAACACTGTTCACACACACCTCCGAAAACTCATCCATCAATGAGTGAATCTCCAAACGCCTAAAACCCCAAAATCAGAGTCCAGCCTCATTTTAGGACCATAAAGATTTTTAAGCACCTGATCTCATCTCTGTCTCTGAACCTCATCACCTTTGACAGCAGCGAGGACTCAAATCTAATGTAAAATGCTCTTAATGGTCCCAAAGAGGGCTTTTTTTTAAATTTATGCAAAAAACCAAACAGATCAAATCGGTTTTGATTTTGGGGTGAGATCCACCCAAGCACACTAATATGGCTGTGTTTGAGACGAGCTCTCCACAGTAGGTACAGAGCCAGTGCTCCCAGCAGGACAGCTGTGCCGGGGTCATTACAGCACACTACTAATCTGTACACACACTCATTACTGGTACGGGATATCTACATGGACTGAGTCTCCATGCACAGAGGGGTTTTTTTTTTTTTTTTTTTTTTTTTTTTTTACAGAAAAAAAACAAACAAAACAGCGAAGTGTCTGTGATGTCCGAATGTGCTGTGCTCTGGTGTGTCAGGGGCCGGAGTCTAGCTGTTCTTGAGCAGGAGTCTGTCTTCGGCCGAGGGGAAGCAGTGCAGCTGGCAGACGTCTAGAGCGAGCAGGCCACAGGAGCGCAGGTCCACGCTCTGCAGAGAGGCGCAGCGGCGCAGCAGCGGCAGACACTGCTCCGTCACCTTCACGCAGCCTGAAACACAGCAGCGCAGTCACCACCGGGGAACACTGAGGTCTGCTGCACCTTCATGATAAACCCACACTCTAACACACCACCGGGATTTGAACAGTGAAAGACTGTAATAATGCTACCATAAATACCTTTTAATTGATTAACGGTAAGTTCCCCTACTATATACAGTGAAAAAATTACATGTTATAGAAGGCAGAATTGACAGTGAAAAACCATAAAATTCACATTCTCAGAATTACCTGCTTTACATTTCACATTGATGTTTTTTATTTCGTTGAAATAACTTTCTTCTTGGTTGTTTTCTTATCAGTTGTGTACAGTAGGGTTGTATGTTACACCTAATGTTGATAAATGAATGTTTATTGCATTATTTCAGTTTCATGGGTGTTTAGTGCTTGTGTGAATGACACTGTGCAGCTTCAATATATGTGACCTGGGTTTGCGATTATCAGCCTCTGAAAGCTGAATAAATAATCTTTTCTTTGATGTATGGTTTGTTAGGATAGGGACAATATTTAGAGATACAACTATTTGAAAATCTGGAATCTGAGGGTGCAAAAAAATCTAAATATTGAGAAAATCATCTTTAAAGTTGTTCAAATGAAGTTCTTAGCAATGCATATTACTAACCAAAAATTAAGTTAATATATTTACAGTAGGACATTTACAAAATATCTTCATGGAACATGATCTTTACTTAATATCCTAATGATTTTTTGCATAAAAAGAAAAATCTATAATTTTGACCCAAAAAATGTATTGTTGGCTATTGCTACAAAAATCCCCCAGCGACTTAACACTGCTTTTGTGCTGCAGGGACACAAACTGTATGTTAGTATTTAAAAGCTGCTTGTGATGGGCTTTGGTTCATCATGTGATTTTCTCATCACCTCCTGCTTTTGGTGATCATCAGCATATTACAAAGGTACAAAACAGATTTCAGTACTTCCATAGGTTGGCATATTAACATTATATCATTTAAGAAAATTACGGTTTTTAAATGTAAATTTAAATTAAATACATAAAGCCTAAAACGCACCCATTTTGGGTATTGCAGTCTGTACTAGTGAGCCGAAGCAAAAATCTAAACGTTTTGGATGTTACCATGTTAACCATGCATTACTTATTAGCACCTTTTTTCTTAAATTATAAAATGATCATTATACCATTGCTAGTATGCTAGTAATGGATTGAATTACATTCCTTTGAACGCCGAACTCAAGACGGCTGTAAATTTATGAAAATGTCATTTTTTCCCCTAACAAAACAAAACAACATCAGCATTACTCTGGGATTCTAAAACTAAATATCTTCATTTTACTTGCATACACTTTCACTCATGGTTGATCAATAGGTGGCAGCAGAGTGAAATGTGGTCTATTTGGCCTTACTACTGCTGGTCCATGGAGTTTATAAAATTGAGATGAGATGAGAAATGTGTTAAATATATTTAATCTCCATGTCATAAGTATATTTGAGATGCATCAGAGAGATAAAACAAATGTCTGCATAACATGATGTGTAAAGATACAATGTATCCAGTTGTATGAAAAATATTAAGATATAAATACATTCAACTCTAGAG
>JADLZN010008301.1:0-50000 GCA_018155175.1 Sinocyclocheilus anophthalmus | reverse complement strand
CCGTGTTCTCAGTCGAATATAACTTAGAATAAAAGTCTACTACCAGTCTGCGCATTTCTATAGGATCGCTTGTGTCATGACCATGACTATTTTTCAAGCTATACATCTTTTTTTTCTTGTACACTTTTGTGCTCCAAGTTAAAAAAGAATGAGGTAGGACCATCCATATCTTTTACTGATAAAAACCTACTTCTCACAAGAGCACCTTTGACTTTCTCATTTAGAATGGAACTCAACTTTGACTTTTTGTCAGACCACTCTTGTAAATTAACAGAAGGTTCTCTCATCATGTTCCCTTCAATGATTAGAATTTCTTTTTCAAGACACTCCAAAGTCCGTTTTAAACACAAAGTTGAATAATACTTATATTGTTGACAAAATTCCCGTATATGTGTTTTACCAATTTCCCACCAAAGAATTACATTTTCAAATCGAGTTTTTTCCCTTTTCCATGTCTCCCAAAAATGTCCAAAGGATTCACAAAAACTTCTATCTTGCAACAACTTTACATTAAAATGCCAATAAGCACTCTTATTTCTTCTAGATATAAATGTGCAGTCAACAGTAATAAGCTTGTGATCAGAAAAATGTGTGGGGATAATAGCTGTATGTATAACTCTGTTTTTCATATTGTTTGATACATACAATCTATCTAAACGTGCAGCTGAAATTCTCCCCTCATTTACCTTTACCCAAGTAAATTGTTTTACCAAGACATTATTTTCTCTCCAAATATCTGTAAAATTGAAAGATCCAATAATATTAGCTAAAACAGCAGATGAGTTGAAATTTGGTTCCTCTCCATTCCTATCAAAAGAAGGATCAAGTGTACAGTTCCAATCCCCTCCTAAAATGATCAAATCATCTGACTGTTCTTGTTTTAAAAAAGACTTCAATTTATTAAAAGTATTTATCCTATCAAAACCATTATTTGGAGCATGGATATTAACAAAAACAACAAAATGACCATTAATTTCAATTCTAACTGCCAATAACCGTCTGGGTTCAATTTCTTTTTTAGACATGATTTTAACTTTGGTAGTTGGAGAGAAAATAATTGCAACTCCTGCACTCAAGTTTGTCCCATGAGAAAGAATGCACTCATCACCATACGCCAGTCAATCTCATTATTCACATCACTATGAGTCTCTTGCAAGAAAGTCACATTTAAATATTTCAACCTAATAAATTCGATAATAGTTTCAGCATTCCTCCTATCCCTCATCCCATTAACATTCAGGGATCCCACCCATAACCTCTCCAAAAGAAATCAGACAAGAAACAAAGCATTTTAACCATAGTGACTAGTTAGTTTTTTTCCCCCCTCTTTGGCCTAGTTTTTCCAGTTATACTTTTTTGTCTGATTGCAGTAATGTGTTTCTTTAGTCTAAAGCGTTTCTGCTGTGATAACTCTTCGTGATTACTATGCCTCCTTGCCCACATAACAGATGTTATAAACTTATCCAAATCTGGAAAAAAAATCACTCACTTCAACTTTTTTCCCCTTCGTTTCATCAAGAAATTCATTGATTTGCACTACAGTATACAAGTCTTCTTTCATCACCTTTGAAATCTCTGCTCCTTCAGACCATTGTTCATCATCCTTCATACTGTCATCAGTATACTGAGACATTCCATCCAACTCATCTACTGAGCCTTCCTCTAATGCTTGTGCATCTGTCTGAGTCACACTCTCACTATTAACTACATCTTCAACTTCATCACTTGAATGTCCAATAACAGCAGAACTACATCCAGCTTTCTCACCATCGTCAGCACCATCATCGCTTTCACTTACCTCAGTATGCTCAGTGACTCCCTCAGAAGTCCTTCGCTTCTCTGTTACTTTTTGTCGTGTCTTTATAATGTCCACGGTGTCAGTATTGTCGTTGTCTTTAATCGATCCATTCTCCATTGACTCTACAGTCAATCACTGTTCATTATCCACATTTTTATGCTGGCAAGAGAAGCGTTTGTGGCCCAAATTTCCACATTCAAAGCACTTGAGGTTATCGGTACTTGCATACAGCATATAAGAATTTTCTCCATGACTCACACGGAACGAGATCTCTATCGTATGCTCAGGTGAAGTAAGAAACATCAAAACTTGCCGTCTAAAAGAAAGAACGGGTTTCAACGCTGCATTTTTACATCCTAATGGGATCATTCTTACTGGACTTGCAATTTTTCCAAATCGTGTCAACTCTTTAGTAATGGCGTCATTTGATATGAAAGGTGGCACATTGGATATTGTTACTTTAGTAGCTGGGGCCGCTAAAGGAGTCACCGGCACAAACATTTCTTTAATCCAAATTCCGCTCTCCGTCAACTGATTCACTAACTGTTCTGTTTTCAAAAACACTACAACAGCCTTATTCATTCGTGATGCTGAGAGAATGTTCTCAAAACCAACCAATTCTCCCCACCACCACAAGTACCTCCTCCACGCTAACGCCGGGCTCGGGCACACACCTGCACCCATTTCGCATCGACAGGTGAGGGTTTACCTGTACAGGATCAGACGCCATTCCGTCACGCGACAAAAGCCGCATGCAGCTTAGAAGTACGAAGAATTTTCCTATGTAATAATAACTTGACTGACAAAAAAGGAAAAGGAAAAGGAAAAAAAAAAAAAACTGGAAAAAAAAACAGTTTTCCACGCTCCTTCTAACAAGCTCCACTCTTCCCACCACGCTCGCACATGCGCACACACACACACACACAGAGGAGGGAGGGGGGGGAGAGAGGAGAGAGAGAGAGAGAGAGAGAGAGAGAGAGAGAGAGAGAGAGAGAGTGTGTGTGTGTGTGTGTGTGTGTGTGTGTGTGTGAGAGGAAGAGCGACAGTGTGAGTGTGTGTGAGAGAGAGAGAGAGTGTGTGTGTGGTGTGTGTGTGTGTGTGTGTGTGGTGTAGTGTGTGTGTGTGTGTGTGAGATAGAGAGAGAAAGAATGTGAGCAATCCAGGGATGAGAGTAAGGAGATCTGCCTTCTGCACAGCATCATCAGCAACATGAAGGAGAAGTTCAGAGAGATGGAGCTGGAGCAGCTGAGAGAAGAAGTGCATGGAGCAGTGCAGCAGACTGATCCAACAGAGAAAGATTAGGTTTACAGGAAAGAAATAGCAATGCTAAAGAAAGAAATTCATGAAGTGAAAAACCAGAAAGAGGAGTACGACAAACAACTGTCTGTAATGAGAGAAGAAATGAGAGAGCTAAGAGAAGACGGAAGGAAAACAAGTGAAAATGGAAAACAACTGTCAGCTCTGACGGAGCAACTGACACAGACAGAAGAAGAACGGCAAAGTTTAGAGCAGACTCCTCCTCCAACAACTACATTCATCAACCCTCCTCCACCCGACTCCTACAGTCCAACACAGCCCCAGATCCTACTCCTGATGGACTCCAATGGCAAATTTGTTGATGAAAAGAAACTGTTCCCGAGAAGAAATATCAAAAAAAATATGGTGCCCAAACACACAGAAGACCCTGGAGCTCTTGTGTGAAGAGCAGCTGGGTTCCCACAGCCGTATTATCATCCACACCGGCACCAACGAGCTGAGAGCTCAACAAGAGAGAGTAGCTACAGCTCTCGTTAATGTAGCAGAGAAAGCATCCTCCAACTTCCCCAACTCCAGAATCATCCTCTCCACCCTGCTGCTGTGCTCGGATTTCCACCCAGACACCATCAGGCATATAAACACCAGTGTCTAGAGACTGTGCCCTTAAAGCCCAATGTTTACCTGGCTCAACACCCCACCCTCAATCTCAACAGCCTTTACGACCATGTCCATCTCCACAGAAGGGCAGTTCCCATCTTTGCCAAGACCCTAAAGGACATGGCACTGAGCCGCAGCTCCAGCACACTGCAGCGACCTCATGGACACCCCATAGAGCCACTACAGAGACACCCTTCAGATCAGCGCCCCCTCCACCGGAGGACCCCCACGGCAGGCTCACACCGCATCAGCAGGCCTGCAGCTCCTTCACATCAGCAGGAGCAGCACCCAGACAGCCAGAGCTACGCCGAAGCAGCCAGCAGATCACTGATAAACCCCAGCACCAACACAGTCCACAGCCAGCCGACTGCATCTCAATCCAGAGACCTCAGAAACATCCAGCACATGCTGACTCTGCTGTGCTCTCACCTAATGGGTTAGTGACTTAAAAAAAAAAGAACAAAAAAAAAGGAAGAGAAATGTATGCGTGTACATATGTATCTACACGTGTATTTTTAATGTAGCCCACATGTGTGTTATTTATATATATATACAGTGGGTACGGAAAGTATTCAGACCCCCTTAAATTTTTCACTCTTTGTTATATTGCAGCCATTTGCTAAAATCATTTAAGTTATTTTTTTTTCCTCAATGTACACACAGCACCCCATATTGACAGAAAAACACAGAATTGTTGACATTTTTGCAGATTTATTACAAAAGAAAAACCGAAATATCACATGGTCCTAAGTATTCAAACCCTTTGCTGTGACACTCATATATTTAACTCAGGTGCTGTCCATTATTTCTGATCGTCCTTGAGATGGTTCTACACCTTCATTTGAGTCCAGCTGTGTTTGATTATACTGATTGGACTTGATTAGGAAAGCCACACACCTGTCTATATAAGACCTTACAGCTCACAGTGCATGTCAGAGCAAATGAGAATCATGAGGTCAAAGGAACTGCCTGAAGACTCAGAGACAGAATTGTGGCAAGGCACAGGTCTGGCCAAGGTTACAAAAAAAAATTTCTGCTGCACTTAAGGTCCTAAGAGCACAGTGGCCTCCATAATCCTTAAATGGAAGACGTTTGGGACGACCAGGAACCCTTCCTAGAGCTGGCCGTCCAACCAAACTGAGCTATCGGGGCTGTGTGGCAGAGTGGCCCCGACGGAAGCCTCTCCTCAGTGCATGACACATGAAAGCCCGCATGGAGTTTTCTAAAAACACCTGAAGGACTCCAAGATGGTGAGAAATAGATTCTCTGGTCTGATGAGGACCAAGATAGAACTTTTTGGCCTTCATCTAAGCGGTATGTGTGGAGAAAAACAGGCAACATGATCATCACCTGTCCAATACAGTCCCAAAAGTGAAGCATGGTGGGGGCAGCATCATGCTGTTGGGGTGTTTTTCAGCAGCAG
The DNA here is from genome assembly GCA_018155175.1 of Sinocyclocheilus anophthalmus. Classification (NCBI taxonomy): domain Eukaryota; kingdom Metazoa; phylum Chordata; class Actinopteri; order Cypriniformes; family Cyprinidae; genus Sinocyclocheilus; species Sinocyclocheilus anophthalmus. The sequence goes on along the minus strand of JADLZN010008301.1, from coordinate 44,865 downwards.
GGACAGGACAACTGGTTGCAATAGAGGTAAAGATGAATGCGGCCAAGTACAGGGAAAACCTGGACGAAAACCTTCTCCAGAGTGCTCCGGACCTCAGACTGGGCCGAAGGTTTACATTCCAACAAGACAATGACCCAAAGCACACAGCTAAAATAACGAAGGAGTGGATTCACAACAACTCTGTGACTGTTCTTGAATGGCCCAGCCAGAGCCCTGATAAACCCAATTGAGCATCTCTGGAGAGGCCTAAAAAAGGCTGTCCACCAACGTTTACCATCCAAACTGACAGAACTGGAGAGGATCTGCAAGGAGGAATGGCAGAGGATACCCAAATCCAGGTGTGAAAAACTTGTTGCATCTTTCCCAAAAAGTCTCATGGCTGTATTAGATCAAAAGGGTGCTTCTACTAATACTGCGCAAAGGGTCTGAAATACTTAGGACCATGTGATATTTCAGTTTTTATTTTAATAAATCTGCAAAAATGTCAACAATTCTGTGTTTTTGTCAATATGGGGTGCTGTGTGTACATTATAGAGGAAAAAAATTAACTTAAATGATGTTAGCAAATGGCTGCAAAATAACAAAGAATGAAAAATTTAAGGGGGTCTGAATACATTCCGTACCCACGGTGTGTGTATATAATATATAATATTATAATATATATATATATATTTTTTAAAGCACTCATTAGAGATCATTATTAAATGTATTTTTGAAGAAGAAAAAAAAAACATTATATATATGACATTTATTATTTATTCATTTATTTTAAAAGATATTCTTAGATATGTATCATAATATTTAAAATATTCTACTTGATCTGTCGATTCAGCATACTGATGTTTGTCTTGTATTTTAAATAACAAAGGTGATTAATGAACTCATATTCCTTAAAAATCTCATGTTGGAATATTCAAGGACTTAGGGGAATGCTGATATGGTAAGAACAGAACTCAGAGACTCAATCAAATCTATAAAAATCGGAAAATCATACATTTGGCTATAAATACAAAAAGATATTGTGTCCACAGACCGTCACAAATTCTTGTGTGCCACATACTTACCCCCGGCTGAATCTCCCTATTACAATGAAGAAAGCTTTTCTATCCTGCACGACGAGATCTGCCATTTCCAGACACAAGGAAATGTTTTAATATGTGGCGACTTAAATGCCAGAACTGGACATGAAGCCGATTTTATCAACACACAAGGAGACAAATATATTACAAACACCTGCCACTCTCTGCCCTCATATCACCGCAGAAAAAATTGACCGCTTCACAAACAAAAGTGGGAAAAGCCTACTCCAGCTCTGTCAATCACTGGGCCTGTACATAGTGAACGGTCGCATGCGAGGAGACTCTTTTGGCTGTTATACCTTTAATTCTTTCCTTGGTAACAGTACTGTAGATTATTTCATCACAGACATTGACCACGTGCATCTCAGAGCATTCACAGTCAGTCCTCAAACACCTCTGTCAGACCACTGTAAGATTACACTCGATCTAAAACCAGCTCAAAACTATCAAATATGCAGACAGCCCTCTCAGTTATTAAAGCTGCATCAATCCTACAAATGGACAAAAAACAGCAAAGAAAACTATCAAAGTGCAATAGAAAGTCAAATAAATTACTATTGGACAAATTTATAATTAACACGTATCCACAAAATAAAGTAGGCATAAATCTGGCACTAAAGGACATTACAGATATATTTCACCAATCAGCATCCATGTGCAATTTGAAAAAATCATCAAAAATAAAAATAAAAAACACAGATGAAAAGTGGTTTGACGGTGAGTGTAAAAGAATTAGAACGACAGTACGAAATCTTTCAAATAAAAAACACCGAGATCCTGACAACCAAGAACTCCGTCTTCAGTATCATGAAGCTCTTAAAGTGTACAAACAAACTCTAAAAGCAAAAAAGGAAGAGCATACAGAACAATTATTTCAAACAATGGAGGAATCAATAAATACCAATAACTTTTGGAGCAATTGGAACACTCTCTATAGACCACAAAAGGAAGAATTGGCCATTCAAAATGAGAGCATATGGAGGACACACTTTGAAAATCTGTACAAAACAACTGAAACAAATCCTGCTCCGAATGAAATAAAAAACAAATTAATTTTTTCTTTCAGGATTTCTAAAGACAATCAGAATCCCCTGGATTTCCCAGTCACAGTAAATGAGCTAACAGACAGACTACATCCACTAAAACCCAACAAAGCATGCGGCATCGACGGGGTATTAAATGAAATGATCAAACACACAAATGATCAATTCAAAACTGCAATAACCAAATTATTCAACACTGTTTTGAGTGTAGGATATTTTCCAGACACCTGGAATCAAGGTCTAATTACACCCATCTTTAAACAAGGAGACAAATTTGATCCAAGCAATTACAGAGGCATGTGTGTCAATAGCAACCTGGGGAAAATATTCTGTTCGATTATTAACACAAGATTACAAAACTTTCTCAAAACCCACAAAATCTTGGAAAAAAGTCAAATTGGATTCCTGCCCAAACACAGAACATCCACATTTATACCCTCCACACTATCATTGATAAACATGTACACCAAAACAAAACCAAAATCTTTGCTTGCTTTATCGACTTTGAAAAAGCTTTTGATTCAATCTGGCATGAAGGACTCTTTCTAAAACTACTGGAAAATGGGATTGGAGGGAAAACTTTTGATTTAATCAGCACCATGTATAAAAACAATACATGTACTGTAAAAATAGGGAATAATCTAACAGAATTTTTCTCTCAACAACGAGGAGTTAGACAAGGTTGCCCATTGAGCCCCACTCTGTTTAACATTTATATAAATGAATTAGCCAAAGAATTAAACAATTCGACTGCCCCCGGCCCGACCCTAACTGAATCAGAAATCAAATGTCTCCTCTATGCAGATGATTTAGTCATTCTGTCAAAAACAAAAGAGGGACTACAACAGCTCCTCGACATCATAGAGACATTCAGTCAAACATGGGCTCTTAAAATCAACCTCGCAAAAACTAAAATAATGATTTTTCAAAAGAGACCCAGGTGTAAGGAAAATAAACACACTTTCAGAGCGGGAAACCAGGTCCTCCAACACACCCATGAATACAGCTATCTGGGACTAAACATCAGCTCAACAGGGAACTTCAGTCTGGCTGTGAATGAACTGAAAGCAAAGGCACTGAGAGTCTTCTACATGATCAAAAATACAATTCAATTTGAAATTCCAATTCAAACCTGGCTAAAAATCCTAAAAGCAATCATCGAACCCATCGCTCTTTACGGCAGTGAGATATGGGGACCCCTAAAACCCCAAGATTTCTCCAAATGGGAAAAAGAAGAAATTGAAATTATGCATACCCAAATTTGTAAAAGCATCTTAAAAGTTAACAGAGCAACCCCAAACAACTCGTGCAGAGCTGAATTAGGACAATACCCATTATTAATTAGTATTCAAAAGAGAGCTGTGAAATTCCACCAGCACCTGAGACGCAGTGAGGTGCTCTCACCAGACTGAAGCCCTGCAGTGACGCGAGCTCTTACCAGACTGAAGCCCTGCAGTGACGCGAGCTCTTACCAGACTGAAGCCCTGCAGTGACGCGAGCTCTTACCAGACTGAAGCCCTGCAGTGACGCGAGCTCTCACCAGACTGAAGCCCTGCAGTGACGCGAGCTCTCACCAGACTGAAGCCCTGCAGTGACGCGAGCTCTCACCAGACTGAAGCCCTGCAGTGACGCGAGCTCTCACCAGACTGAAGCCCTGCAGTGACGCGAGCTCTCACCAGACTGAAGCCCTGCAGTGACACGAGCTCTCACCAGACTGAAGCCCTGCAGTGACGCGAGCTCTCACCAGACTGAAGCTCTGCAGTGACGCGAGCTCTCACCAGACTGAAGCCCTGCACTGACGCGAGCTCTCACCAGACTGAAGCCCTGCACTGACGCGAGCTCTCACCAGACTGAAGCCCTGCACTGACGCGAGCTCTCACCAGACTGAAGCCCTGCACTGACGCGAGCTCTCACCAGACTGAAGCCCTGCACTGACGCGAGCTCTCACCAGACTGAAGCCCTGCACTGACGCGAGCTCTCACCAGACTGAAGCCCTGCACTGACGCGAGCTCTCACCAGACTGAAGCCCTGCACTGACGCGAGCTCTCACCAGACTGAAGCCCTGCACTGACGCGAGCTCTCACCAGACTGAAGCCCTGCACTGACGCGAGCTCTCACCAGACTGAAGCCCTGCACTGACGCGAGCTCTCACCAGACTGAAGCCCTGCACTGACGCGAGCTCTCACCAGACTGAAGCCCTGCACTGACGCGAGCTCTCACCAGACTGAAGCCCTGCACTGACGCGAGCTCTCACCAGACTGAAGCCCTGCACTGACGCGAGCTCTCACCAGACTGAAGCCCTGCACTGACGCGAGCTCTCACCAGACTGAAGCCCTGCACTGACGCGAGCTCTCACCAGACTGAAGCCCTGCACTGACGCGAGCTCTCACCAGACTGAAGCCCTGCAGTGACGCGAGCTCTCACCAGACTGAAGCCCTGCAGTGATCCGAGCTCTCACCAGACTGAAGCCCTGCAGTGACGCGAGCTCTTACCAGACTGAAGCCCTGCAGTGACGCGAGCTCTCACCATACTGAAGCCCTGCAGTGACGCGAGCTCTCACCATACTGAAGCCCTGCAGTGACGCGAGCTCTCACCATACTGAAGCCCTGCAGTGACGCGAGCTCTCACCATACTGAAGCCCTGCAGTGACGCGAGCTCTCACCATACTGAAGCCCTGCAGTGACGCGAGCTCTCACCATACTGAAGCCCTGCAGTGACGCGAGCTCTCACCATACTGAAGCCCTGCAGTGACGCGAGCTCTCACCATACTGAAGCCCTGCAGTGACGCGAGCTCTCACCATACTGAAGCCCTGCAGTGACGCGAGCTCTCACCATACTGAAGCCCTGCAGTGACGCGAGCTCTCACCATACTGAAGCCCTGCAGTGACGCGAGCTCTCACCATACTGAAGCCCTGCAGTGACGCGAGCTCTCACCATACTGAAGCCCTGCAGTGACGCGAGCTCTCACCAGACTGAAGCCCTGCAGTGAAGCGAGCTCTCACCAGACTGAAGCCCTGCAGTGACGCGAGCTCTCACCATACTGAAGCCCTGCAGTGACGCGAGCTCTCACCATACTGAAGCCCTGCAGTGACGCGAGCTCTCACCATACTGAAGCCCTGCAGTGACGCGAGCTCTCACCTGACTGAAGCCCTGCAGTGACGCGAGCTCTCACTAGACTGAAGCCCTGCAGTGACGCGAGCTCTCACCAGACTGAAGCCCTGCAGTGAAGCGAGCTCTCACCAGACTGAAGCCCTGCAGTGAAGCGAGCTCTCACCAGACTGAAGCCCTGCAGTGACGCGAGCTCTCACCAGACTGAAGCCCTGCACTGACGCGAGCTCTCACCAGACTGAAGCCCTGCACTGACGCGAGCTCTCACCAGACTGAAGCCCTGCACTGACGCGAGCTCTCACCAGACTGAAGCCCTGCAGTGACGCGCGCTCTCACCAGACTGAAGCCCTGCAGTGACGCGAGCTCTCACCAGACTGAAGCTCTGCAGTGACGCGAGCTCTCACTAGACTGAAGCCCTGCAGTGACGCGAGCTCTCACCAGACTGAAGCCCTGCAGTGACGCGAGCTCTCACCAGACTGAAGCCCTGCACTGACGCGAGCTCTCACCAGACTGAAGCCCTGCAGTGACGCGAGCTCTCACCAGACTGAAGCCCTGCACTGACGCGAGCTCTCACCAGACTGAAGCCCTGCACTGACGCGAGCTCTCACCAGACTGAAGCCCTGCACTGACGCGAGCTCTCACCAGACTGAAGCCCTGCACTGACGCGAGCTCTCACCAGACTGAAGCCCTGCACTGACGCGAGCTCTCACCAGACTGAAGCCCTGCACTGACGCGAGCTCTCACCAGACTGAAGCCCCGCAGTGACGCGAGCTCTTACCAGACTGAAGCCCTGCAGTGACGCGAGCTCTCACCAGACTGAAGCCCTGCAGTGACGCGAGCTCTTACCAGACTGAAGCCCTGCAGTGGCAGGAGCAGAATCTGCAGAAGAGCGCCCTTCTATAGCTGGTGCTCAAACTACACCCAAACCAGCACAGCACAATCCGGCCCAACCAAATCACACAGTTACAAAAACAAAATTACATTGCTTATTGGAAAGATGCCACTAAATTACAAAAGAAGATGAAGCTGTATTTAGACCTGAAAAGAGACTACAAACCAGCAGAATACCTGAGCTGTGTAAAAGATCACAAATTAAGAAAGACACTGACAAACTACAGACTGAGTGCTCACTGTCTGGCTATAGAGAGAGGACGACACCGACAGAGATAGCAGCCGCGAGAACAGAGACTGTGTTCACTGTGCTCACAGAAAGAGCTGGAAACAGAGGAACATTTCTTACTGCACTGTGATTACTATCACAACATTAGAGCTGCATATTTCCCCAAATTCCAACAAATTAAACCAAATTTTATGGCATTACCAAAACATTGTAGGGGAAGATTCCAAAATGATTAAAACAGCAGCAAGATATGTATCAGCCTGTCACAAACTAAGACTGTCAGCCAGTGGACAAAACTGAAGCAAGAGCATTTCTCACATGTACTGTTGTGCAATTTATTTATTATTTTTATTTATTTTGAAACAATGTCTTTAATATTTTTCTTGTTTCGAAAAAAAAAAAAAAAAAGTACATGTACTTATTTACTTCATTATTTTACATATCTATTGTTGTTTTGTTTATGTATTTGTTTATTCATGTAATGGACAATGCTTTGGCAATACTGTGCAAGTCATGCCAATAAAGCTCATTTGAATTTGAATTTGAGAGAGAGAGCGAGCGAGCGAGCGACAGAGTGTGTGTGAGACAGAGAGAGAGAGAAAGAGAGAAAGAGAAAGAGAGAGAGAGACAGAGAGAGAGGACAAGGAGAGCTCATGATGCGGACAGAGAGGGGAGATGAGAGAAGGACGACCATGGACGAGAGAGAGACACGGAGAGAGAGAGACAGAGACACAGAGACACGGAGAGAGAGAGACAGAGAGAGAGAGAGAGAGAGAGAGAGACGGACAGAGAGAGAGAGAGAGAGAGAGAGAGAGAGACAGAGAGAGACAGAGAGAGAGAGCGAGAGAGACAGAGAGAGAGAGAGAGAGAGCGAGAGAGATAGAGAGAGAGCGAGAGGAGAGAGAGCGAGAGTGAGTGAGTCTTTGTGTCTGTGAGTGTGAGAGACCTGAGCGTGTGTCGTTGCTCGGCGGGGCCAGCAGCTCCCTCAGATGCGAGTCTTTCAGATCCTCCACCCAGCTGAGGTCCAGCAGCCGCAGACAGGGACACACAGACTGACAGAGCGCTGAGACCGAGGACCACGAGCAGCCCGCCACGTTCAGCTCCAGCAGCCCTGAGGAGCACAGCAGCAGCAGCACACATTCACTACATCTGCTCTGCTGCCAAGCCCAGGTCTCCATGCATCATTATTCACACAAGACTCACTGCGCTAACCTGACTTCTGCTGCTTCCAGCACAGCTCAGCGCGGAATGATCATGAGCAGATGTAGCAGAGCAAGGGAAAGTGCTCAAAAGCACCCAGATATCGTTTCATTCTTTAACTTCTGGATAATGATTCATGATATACAATTTGGACAAATGCTTTGATCCAGTGTGACTCAACTGAATGAGCTACAGGAATGCTCCCTTGATCTAAATATGAGCATCAAATTACACATTTAAAATCATTCTGTTTCCTTCGTTACTTCGGTCAGACCAGTTGGAACACAGCAAAAAATGATTTTCATACTTAATATCTTGGTCTTGTTTTCTAGTATAAATATCTAAACATTCTTGAATCACGATGAATTTACTTTACAAGTAAAAGTACTTAAGATATTATGTCTTGTTTTCTAAAAAAAAAAAAAAAAAGATCAAGTTTTGCTTAAAAGTAAAAATATCTGCCAAACAAGATTATTTTTCTTGCCCCACTGGCAGATATTTTTGCTTCTTTTAAGCAAAAACTATCAAAATCTTTTTTTTTGCATTTGCCAGCTGATCTATATTTCCTATCACTCCTGATATGTGCATGGGTCTCCATCAGTCAGGCCTGAGATCCTACCTTGCAGACGGTTAATGAGCCACATGAGCTGTTTCTTGGAGATGTTGGTGTAGCCCAGGTTGAGACACACAGGCTGTCGACGGATTATACTGCTCAGCATGGGAGGAGTTATGGAGCGCTGGCGGCTCAGATCGATCTGAGTCCATAACCTCTTATCACAGCACCTGCACACAAACACACGCGTCAGACGTCTGGCAGAACAGACATTTATATACATAGTAAAATCACTGATGCACTGCTGCAAAAATAACTTTGACCACAACAAGCATAGCAATGTACAGTGAATGAATGGCAAGATTTACTAGTTATTAATTTTATAAATAATTACAACTGCATTTAAAAACATATTTTGACACGAAAATTCAAGTACGTTTCGGTTACACTATTTTATAATTTATTGTTATCATAATAGTAAGTAAATGTGACTAGGACAACAAATAAAGTGTTACCTATATTAATCTATTAGTCTGCATGGCTTGAACATCTGCTTTGTTAGTGAACATCATTATATTTTTCTCCCATTCATGAGGGGTTTATGTCACGCCCGATACTTTGCTGCTTGTACAGGTTACAATGGCCCTTAGCAGCATGAAAAAACACTTCTGAACGGATTAGATTCAGCCTAGAAATTGCGCAAACAGCCCTTACTTTATAATCACTAAAGAGGCTTCACTTAGCTTCAGTTCATCTCAATCTCACAAAGTTCCTTTATAGTCATTATAAAGCAGAAGCGTCAGAAGAAGAGCAGCTGACTGATGACTGGTCAATCCCTGTCTACGGCTCGAGACACAGACATGACATCCTCACAGCAGCACACAGGAGAACAGATGCATATGCTCCGATTCACAACTGTCATCGTTACAGGGCAGCCGGTGTCATTTCTGCGGTTTAGTGTCAATAAATGCTGTTTCAGACTGAAGAGGAAGGTTTCCAGAGTATGTACAAGAGGTCGACTGATAGTGGATTTGACGAAACCGATAGCTAGGCTAGACCAAACTGGCCAATACAGATTAATCAACCGAAATGGATACTGAACGAAAACTAAAATAGTGCTCTATTAAAAAAATTTTAAAAACCGGTACTGAACCATACTTTGTGAATGAATAAAAATATTAATATTGGTCATTATATTGATTAAAGTTAGTTCATAGTTTATTAACTAATGTTAAAAGAAGAAACTTTCAAATTGAAAAATGTATTAATAATAGTAAATGTTCAATTAACAGACTCTACGCTACTTCTACAACTTTCATTAATCTTGATGTTACAAATGGACTCTGATCGTAAAGTGTTACCATTTCATTTCAACGGTCACACTAAAGATGGCCATCTTTAAATATGGACACAGCGGCCACAGGACTGAAATGACACACACATGGATCTTGCTTTACACTCTCACACTTGAACTGCTTCTATGCTAGAACACGTGATGATGATCTAGTCTAGTGTCACACACCGGTCACGTCACGCTCATCGCCTGCGGCGGTCGAAAACATTTCATCACCAAGCGACATACGTTTTGAAGTTGCGTGTTTAAAAAAAAAAACAGCAAACGGAAAGAGAAAGCGACATCTATATTATAGCTCTATAAATGAAACATATTTTATTAGAGTGACAGAAAGACAAACGTGTCGCTGAAAAATGCACAATACACAGTTTACAGCCTAGGGTGAAGTCTTTATGTACAACGGACAAATATAATGTAACTTAATGGAAAACTGTGTGAATAGGGTATATGTCGAACGTCACCTGACCAAACCCAGAAAACAGGTCTCATTAAACAATGCCTTTTGAAGTCATCAGTTAAACTAGCTAGTTGTTTTTACTGTTGGCGTTTTATTACATTTTTATATCGAAATGTTAATGAAAAGAATAAAAACTTTTAGATATCAATCCTTATATGTATAATTTTTGCATCTAAATAATTAGTTAGTATTATGTTAATAGTATATATCACCCCTTTTCTGTTTTTTTTTTATTTCCTGGGTTTTCTTTATTATATAATTTTTAAAAAAGACCTTGCTACGTGTGCTGTGTTAGGCTAACTGAGACTTATATCACTTGCGTATCGTTTCTCTTTTGTTGATTTTGATGGCTTCCATTGTCCTCATTTGTAACTCACTTTGGATAAAACCATCTGCTAAATGAATAAATGTAAATGTGTGATGGACATTGGTTATGATCATTTTTGTATCTACTTTAAAGGCATCTTGAGTAAAACAGCTTCAAATTTAACGAAGCGTTTGCAAAACACTTGAATGGAAGCAGCGAGACCGGTTTAACAGAAGTCTGTGGCGTGGCAGGATTTTCTGTCAGGATGTGTTTAGGATCTGGGCATCAAAGTTTCCCGACTCTGTTGCAGCACATCGTGTCAAACAAAAGCACCAGGTGTCATGTTTCTGCTCTAGAGGCCGCTCTCGGCACTGTATAATGACAGAAGACCTTTCTCAGCGCTCCAGCAACAGAACACTTTTAACCAGAAAACTATCGGGCAGCATGTCTGCAGATACACCCGGTAGTTCCAGTAAAAAAAACTATCGGTGTGACCTATATATGTATTGCACTTGTTTTGTTTGTTACTGTTTAAAGGGGTACTCAGATGCAAGACTGCCTTTACAGGTGTTTGAACATGAATGTGGTGTTACAAAACAACCCTATAATAATAAAAATAGGGCTGCACGATAAATCGCATGCGATATTTAATGCGCCTCTTGTCAGAAAAGCCGGTTCTGTAATCAGCGGTAAATCTCCAACACCTGCGGGCTTTCACACTGAGCAGCATTAACTAACACAGAGCCGTTGTTCACTGACGAGATGCGCAAAACCACATTCATATTCACGCAATTTTTTGCGCAGCTCGTCAGTGAACAACGGCTCTCAACTCTAAACTCACCCGCGGGTGATGGAGATTTACTGCTGATTACAGAACCGGTTTTACTGATAAGATGCACGTTAAATATCAGATGCGATTTATCATGCAGCCCTAATAAAAACCCAGCCAGTTTCCAATAATAATGATCACTTTCTCAGATTCTTAACCCAGGCCCCTCCCACGATAGTTGATTGACACTGGTGTTTTATCACAGACCCTCCCTGAGTGAGCTGTCATCAGACAGCCATTGTTTTGATGCCGGAGCAGGGGTAGACAAGAATGTCTCCTAAGAGACCGAGGTGTTTTGTTGTTGGATGTAATAATAAACATAGCAGTCATCATTTACTCCCGACATCTGAGCCGTTGAAGACGCAGTGGATTACTTTTGTTTTTGAAGGGAATGCGCCGATCCCTGATCTGCCTAAATGTGTTTATGTTCACGCGAATCATTCGTGATCCAGCTTAATCTACAGAAGAAGCGAGCATAAGCTTCTTTTAATGAATCTTTGCAAATCGCCTTTCCTAATAACGTGCTAGTTAGCGAGTTCCACGGCTAAAGTAAACAGTCTCATGAGAACAGCTCGTCACTCCACGGAAGAGAGGGGCGGGGTCAGCAGAGCTCATTAGCATTTAAGGGAAAATGCTACAAAAACGGCTCGCTGTGAACAGAGCCGTTTTTGACAGGGTGAAAAGGGTGTTGTTTTACACTACCATTGAGAAACTTTAACCAAAGTATGTTATAAACTTTTCATTAAGACCCTAAAGAATCATATCAACTTGTGGAAAACGGGCATCTGGTGACCCCTTTAAAGTGTGAGTGTGTTGTCGGTGTGGTGTCTGGTCCCTCACCAGCGGCTCCAGGTGCGGCACACTCGCATGCAGACGCACAGCTGGCGCTGGCTGAGGTGCTGAAAGACGCGGAGCCAGACGTCCCGGGGCAGCACGTGCGATGCTCCGCTGTCCAGCGGCAGGCAGTGTGGCTCAGGGCAGGCCGGCGGCGGGCGCACGAGGTGTCGCTCCATCTGCAGCGGCCGCGGCGGAGAGGGCACGGCCACGGCGCTCCTCTTCAGCAGCTGCGAGCGCGGCGGCGCCAGCGAGACGCTCCCCGGGTGAGAGTCGCCGTTGGGCGCGCCGGATCCGGCCGTCGCTGTGCTCTTGTTCCAGGGAGTGCTCTGGCCCTGCCGGCCTGCTCCACGGATCCTGCTCCCGCGGACGGCCTTCCCGGCGGCGTGCCGGTGATTGGAGACGGCGCTGCTGTTGGAGTTCTCCTTCTCCTGCAGCTCTCTGCCACTCACCCGCATGCGGCCGTTGCGCGCGTCCTGTCCGTTAGTGCGCTTGGACGAGGACAGGCCCTCGGGGCCCGCTAAGTGTCCATAGCTCGGCGGCTGCGTAGCCGAGAGTGGTGAGGATGGGGCCAGGGCTTTGTGAGCGCGGTCGCCCGAGCCTTCCTCGTCATCGTCCGGCTCAGCCTCGGCAAGCGTCCTCCGCAGCCGGGTGCTGGTGTCTCCCCTGCGGCGCTGTGTCTGCGGCTCGTCCTCCTGCTCCTGCGCCACCACGCTCTCGCCCTCGGACTCCTCGCTGGCGCTGAAGCCAAGCTCGGCCAGACGCCGGCTCCGCTCGCGCGCCGCGCTGCTGCCGTACGCCGGAGAGGACGGCTCCGAGGCGCCCGCAGGGGACGGGGAGTCCGAGTCGGACTCAGAGTCGGTTTCGGAGCTGGAGGAGGACGAGGAGCTGGAGTCGCGCACTCGCTCCAGGAGCTGGCACATGCGCTTGAAGCGCTCCAGTTTCTCACGGTGATGTGAGCGCTGGTCCTGGCTCGGCGTCAAGGCCTGCGCTGCGCTGGAGCCGTGTCCGCCGCCTGACGAAGAGTTCGGCCCGTTCGCTTCAGAGGAGTCCGACGAGTTGGGTTTGGCTTTCTGCTGAAGACGTTAAAGAAAGAGAGTTACTCTAGCGAGATAAACTGACCACCGTGCATTTCATGTCAAGACTCAAGACTGTAGAGAAGAGAACAGGCGTACCTTCTTCAGGTGTTTATCACGGGCTCCTTTGATCTGTTGGGGACAAACAGAAAGACACACAGTGTTCATACTGTACTCTGAACTGACACCAACACTCCATCATTCATGACAGCAATGATCTGCAATGTTGCCAACTTCTTTCAATGGAAAGCAGCTAAAGTCTGCTCGAAATGTCGCTAGATGATGTCATACGTTAGTTTAGCATTAGCATCCGATATACAGTGCTGTGAAAAGGTTTTTGCCCCCTTCCTGTTTTTTTACATTTTTTGCATATTTGTCACACTTAAAAGATTCAGATCAAACTAATTTTAATATTACACAAAGATAATGCAAGTAAATACAAAATGCAGTTTTTAAATGATTTAATTTAGTAAGGGAAAAAAGCTGTCCAAACCTACGTGAAAAATTAATTGCACCCTCCTGTTAAATCATGAAAGAACTGCAATTAACCACATTATTTTAGAAAGCTGAGTTTAATTTCACTAGCCACACCCAGGCCTGATTATTGCCAGACCTGTTGAATCAAGAAATCGGTTCTTAAATAGAACCTGTCTGACAAAGTTAAGCATGTTTAAAGAGCAACACATCATGCCGCGAGCTAAAGAAATTCAAGAACAGATGAAAAACAAAACAGTTGACAAGAATCAGTCTGGAAAGGATTATAAAGCCAATTCTAAGGCTTTGGGACTCCAGCGAAACACGATCAGATCCATTATCCACAAATGGAGAAAACTTGGAACAGTGGTGAACATTCCCAGGAGCCGATCCGGCCGACCAAAATTACTCCAAGAGCACAACGACGACTCATCGTGGAGGTCATAAAAGAACCCAGAACAATATCTGAAGAACTGCAGGCCTCACTTGCCTCTATTAAGGTCAGTGTTCATGATTCAACTATTAGAAAGAGACTGGGCAAAAACGGCATCCATGGTAGAGTTCCAAGGCAAAATCCACTGCTGACCAAAAAGAACACAAAGGCTCATCTCTGATTTGCCAAAAAATATTTTGATTATCCCTAGACTTTTGGGCAAATATTCTGTGGAGTGATGTGACAAAAGTTGAACTTTTTGTAAGGTGTGTGTCCCATTACATCTGGCATAAAACCAACACAGAATTTCATAAAAAGAACATCATACCAACAGTCAAACATGGTGGAGTAGTGTGATGATCTGGGGCTTCTTTGCAGCTTCAGGACCTGGACGACTTTCCATAATTGACGGAACCATGAATTCTGCACTATATCATAAAATCCTGAAGGAGAATGTCCGGCCGTCAGTTTGTGACCTCAAGTTCAAGCGCACTTGGGTTATGCAGCAGGACAATGATCCCAAACACACCAGCAAGTCCCCCTCTGAATGCCTCAAGAAAAACAAAATTAAGGTTTTTGGAGTGGCCAAGTCAAAGTCCGGACTTAAATCCGATCGAGATGCTTAAACAGTCCATTCATGCTTGAAAATCCTCCAATGTGGCTGAATTAAAGCAATTCTGCAAAGAAGAGTGGGCCAGCATTCCTCCACAGCGATGTGAAAGACTCATTGCCAGTTATCGCAAATGCTTGTTTGCAGTTGTTGCTGCAAAGGGTGGCACATCCAGTTATTAGATTTAGGGGGCAATTCCTTTTTCACGTAGGGCCAGGCAGGTTTGGACAGCTTTTTTTCCCTTAATAAAATAAATCATCATTTAAAAACTGCATTTTGTATTTACTTGCATTATCTTTGTGTAATATTTAAATTTGTTTGATGATCTGAATATTTTAAGTGTGACCAATATGCAAAAAATTAAAAAAACAGGAAAGGGTCCAACACTTTTTCACACCACTGTAAATATATAAACAAAGCCTTGTAAAAACTGCCAAGAATGCCACAACAGATGTCTGTGCATACAAACTTATGAAAAATTAATTTGACAAGTCTTGACACCTCATATAAAACCATACAATATTTTAGAAAAAAAAACACCATAAATTACTGTTCACCTTTTATTTTGTATTTAGCCTTCATACAAACAAGAAATGTGAAATCACTGTCAAATAATCGTCTAAAACTCACCTAATTAATATTAATATCTTTAACTTCAAACTATAGGCTAACATACACTACCAGTCAAAAGTCTTTGAACAGTAGGATTTTTTATGTTTTTTTTAAAGAATTCTCTTCTGTTCACCAAGCCTGCATTTACTTGATCCAAAATACAGCAAAAACAGTAATATTGTGAAATATTTTATTATAATTTAAAATAACTGCTTTCTATTTAAATATATTTTTAAATGAAATTTATTCCTGTGATTTCAAAGCTGTATTTTCAGCATCATTACTCCAGTCTTCAGCGTCACATGATCTTCAGAAATCACCTAATATGCCGATTTGTTGCTCAAGAAACATTTATTATGATGTTGAAAACAGCGGAGTAGAATTTTTTTCAGGTTTCTTTGATGAATCGAAAGTTCAGAAGAACAACATTTATCTGAAATAGAAATCTTTTGTAACATTATAAATGTCTTAGCTGTCACTTCTGATCAATTTATAGCATCCTTGCTAAATAAAAGTAATTTCCAAGTAAAATTGGTAATCCACGCAATGAGGAATTTCACCTGATGGGCTTCAGGTGTTAGAGAAACGCCCCTATGTTCACGTTTGGTGAAGTCTGACACATGAGTTTACAGCGTTGAGGGTTTAGTCACTTGATTTGGCAGTGGCCTCTGTGTAGGTGCTGATTTACACTGACTGTTCAGTTCATTCAGTTCAAGAATATGCAGTGCTGCTCACAAATCTGGCTGTTCGGAAAGCAGTTCACATGCTTGGTCATGTCTGGGATGTCTCTGTGATCTGACTGCACCTTCAACATACGACTCCAACACACATTCCTTTCCCCTGATTTACATTTAAATGCAGCCTTTTATGAAATAACAGAGACCTTTTTGGTAACTATATATAGTAACTAGGGATGTGCATCACGACTAATTTCATTAACATTAAAGCAGAACATTTTCCAACCGTCTAGTCTAACAAACCCCCAGAAGATCAATGTATTTTCAAACTTAAGCATTCACTTAATCATCGTTAGCCAATACGGACGTTTTTATTCAAATCAACTGAATCAATAGACTCAACAGCCTGTGATAAACAGAACTGCTGAAATAAATGTTAGTCAGCACATATATGGTTGTTTGCTGTTCGCTATCACTGCATCTGCTTGTGTGTCCGGGTCGAACACGCTTCATGTGAATGAAAGCATCTGTGACAGATGGCAAAATCTCAAGAAAAGCTTGACGTGTTCTGGCAACTGTAAGTTACTTAAGGGTATTCTATTCATTAGGATACTGATATAACAACTCTTGTTGTCAAGTACGTTTCACTCATAGTGTTTCCCCTTTAAACCAGTATAACATAACCAGTATTGTCCCTCATAACCAGTAGTACAGAAGCAAGATTCATTTTAATATGCCAATTTGACATAAGATAAAATATTCCCTCGCTTTGCTCATCTTCCCAGTGTACCTTTCTCCGAAACGGCCTCGATGGAGAAAACTAACATATGCAGGTGCCTCAAAATAACAGGACTTTGTTTTCCACTCCAAATATATATGAAGTATTAATAAACTAATTAATATTAAACTAATTATGCATAATTACATGCAAGTAACACTAAGCCAAACCCTAAACACACATAGTAAGTACACGTAGTTAATTAATTACTCAGTACCTAAATGTATAATTACTCTGTAACAAGGACACCTTAAATTAAAGTGTAACCAAGTATTATTTTTTAAATGTATCAGTAACATGACAGCAATTTGAATAAAGCCTTTGAAAATATATAAAGAAAAAGTGTCGACTAGCAGTCGCAGTATTGTTTAGTTGAGCAGTGCCTAATAATAACTAGTTATACGAAGGATGACTCTTTCTCGCTCTCTCCGTTTGATTTGGCTCTGCTCAAGAAACGAGCTGAATCATGAGCGTGCAGCAGTAACCAGGAAGCACTTGCTCTGCGTTACTCGCCTTCTTCTTGGAGCCGCTCTCCTGGGGAAGCTCCTTGTCCTTCTTGCGTCTGGCTCCGTCTTCCAGAGACAGGCTCTTCTTCTTACTGGGAGGCGGCTCATCCGTCAGCTTCCAGCGACTCACCTCCCCATTGTCCATGCGCCTCTTCCCCAAACCATCTCCTTGATCCTAAACGCCAGACGGACTCCTGCATTACTATTATTATACCCACGTTTAGGTAAATATGTAACGAGCTGGAAACTGTACAGCTATAATGCACTTCCATATATCCTTTAAAGGCACTTTTGCTGGAAAGATGGCATACGATACAAAACATTACTGACTCTTTTGTACTTTTCTACACATTCTTACTAGTGCTTCCATGAAAACTCATTTTTGCAATTCTGCACAGTAGGGCTGTCAAAAAAAATTTGAATTTTGAATATTCGTTGAATTTAAAATAAAAATCCACATTTGAATGCAAAAGCGTAGCATTAGAATGCTAGGTGTGCGTCAGGCAGCTTTATCAGTGGCACTCGAGACGCGATGACGATGAAGGTGTTTTGCATTGTAATGCTGCGTTGTTCATTCTAAATACTGCGGAGAAAGAGAACAAATGCGGAGAAGATGCTGTTTACATCAAAACTGAAACCAAGCCATTCACACAGAACACATATTTATGGCATTCTCTAGAGGGACATCTATCACTGTTTCACTCGCGTCTCGCACAAGAGAGAAAGCCATGGAAAATTAATGAAAGTTCAACTTTTAAAAAACATGTCTCGAGACTTTATGGCGGCTTCCCCATCCCACTGTATCTCTTGTTTTTAAATGAAGTACTCTGTGTGATTGGTTTTCAGTCCTTTGTATTAAACTATACATACATGATGCTGTTTTGTTTCTAATTGTTTAAGCAACTTTATTAATTATATATGGTTTATAAACATTATTTCAAACATTATGCAATTTTTTCAAAGATAGTCATGTTATTTTATTGCTTTGAATAAACGTGCATTAGTAATATTTTGCTCGATGCGTCCTCTTGTGGCCTCAGGAGAGAAGCCAAAAGCTTTTATTAATACAATTCAAATATTGATAATAGTCAAGCACAAAAATTCGAATTTAGTTTTTCATCCATTTTGACAGCCCTACTGCACAGTAAACATTTTGATAAAAATTAAAAAATTCAAACATGAAAACATGATCTCGGTCACAAAACATAGAATACGTAGCATAAAACTAGACCTCTAAACAAGGTGTGGAAATGGATGCAGACAATCAGTGAGTGTAAAGATTCAGTGTTTAGAAACGGCGAGAGTCTGTAGGGTCTGTAGGGTCTTACCTTGCTGGTCTTTCCCTCCTTGTGGCACTTTGGACATTCCCAGCAGTTTGGGATCTCATCATTAATAATGCCTTCAGCCTTGCCCATCTGAGGAGAGACAGTTCATCAGCAGTGTTACCAGCAGCCGCTTCAGCCGCTTCACTCCCAGTGTGTGGCACAAACCTTCAGGCAGCTGGGGTGGATGATCTCGTTGCAGATGGTGCACT
Organism: Sinocyclocheilus anophthalmus; assembly: GCA_018155175.1. Classification (NCBI taxonomy): domain Eukaryota; kingdom Metazoa; phylum Chordata; class Actinopteri; order Cypriniformes; family Cyprinidae; genus Sinocyclocheilus; species Sinocyclocheilus anophthalmus. The sequence goes on along the minus strand of JADLZN010008301.1, from coordinate 26,281 downwards.
CCATGAGCGAGAGGCTGAACTTCTCCTCCTCCGACTCCACCGTGTCCTCCTTCCCCGCTTCTCCGCAAGCAAAACACACGGCTGTGTGCGGCAACACCGGCTGAGGAGAGCAAAAACCCGGAAGCAAGTTAGCATTTTAGCACTTCCGGTTCTATCCTCCCAGAGTAAATGGGTTTTTTTAATGGAAGTTTGGTTAAATCTCCTAAAATAAGGTCCGTGGTTCACTCAAGCTCAAGATACGTTTACGTTTTATTCTGCAACATAAAACACACCAGTTACACCCCACTCATGATGTTTTAAACGGTTACATTTCTTAAAGGAGACATATTATGCCCCTTTTTACAATATGTATTATAAGTCTCTGGTGTCCCCAGAATGTGTCTGTGAAGTTTCAGCTCAAAATACTTCACAGATCATTTATTATATCATTTTGAAAATGCCTATCTGTGAATGAAGTTTCGTGCCGAGAGCCTGGAACGGAGCGAGGCCGGTGAGAATTGATAATGAGCTACACCTGCACCACTCACATCGGCCCTTCTCTGAGTCCCACGGAGGAGTGACGTACAGGGAAAGACGATAGAGGCCCAGCTGGAGTTTATTTTTGTGTTTTGTTTTTTGCGCGAGCATTCGTCCCGAGGGCTGTCGCGCTGTTTTACGTTTATTTTATTATTAAAGTTTTTTACTTTAAATGTTCGCGCGTTCCCACCTCCTTCTTCCCGACCTACACACGACACGTTACAACCCTATTTTTAGTGGATGCAGAAACACGCTGTTTTTCGGGCCTGTCTCTTTAAATGCAAATGAGCTGCTGCTCCCCATGAAATAAATGGCTTGTTTATTTTAGATCTGTGTAGCAGCAGCAATATACAGTAAATAAATCAATAAATGCACTACTCTGTCGTCTCCTCTGAGGCTGGGACTCTAAACAGTGTTCTGTGCTCGTCTGTGCAGCCAAAAACAGAACAGTTAGCATGCTTTGCTCAAACTTTCTCCATGTCATTATAGCTGCTACAAAAAAAAACCCCGTTTGTCCCGCTGTTACTCAAATGATGGCACTGTGTGTGTGTAAACTTACAGATTAAGGGGCGGTAATATTATAATGAGATCCCTTTGCCACGTCACAGAGGGAGCGAAATCAGACGCGCGTTTTCTCAGACGCTTGCAGAAAAAGGCTTCCCAAAACAAAGTTACTGGGTTCATCTTTTTCACGTTTCCTCGGTTGGTAGATGCACCGAGGACCTGATTATAGCACTTACAACCTGGAAAAGTCAGATTTTCATGATATGTCACCTTTAAAAAACACGGTTGTTTACAAGTTGCTAAATGGGACTACAGGCGCTATCGGAGTCATTAAACGTCATCACGCCGAACAGTTGATCAATTTACAGTATTTTCCAATCGTAGTGTATATAATGAAGGGAAAGCCTCAGAGAGTGTGTGGAGTGTGCAGTGGTTTAGTTTGAGGTCTGGACTCACCGCGGTGCACTGCCGCAGCAGACAGGACTGCTTCATCCGGCCCGGTCCACCGAACTTCTTCATGTCCTTGCAGAAGTGGCACTCGCCGCACTCGGTCCTCATACACGCCTGACAGCGCCGGCACCGTGTCCGCCGCCGCCGCGCCCCCCCCAGCACCTTACTGCCAGACATCCCCTCTGCATTCAACTGCACAACAACACAGTGACAGCACAGCTCACAGATCTGCCAGACAAACACCACGCTTGACCTGCATTACTACAGCTGCGCACCACAACACTCTCACTGAACGAGTCACAGTACATTACACAGAATAACCCCACAATAATACACTTCTTGAGGCTACACTAATGTTTTTAGCTCTATAGTATTTGCCTGATAAACGCTCATCCAGGACACAGATTCTCTCATTCGCTCTATACACACAAACACGTGTCAGAAGAGGGATCTGGCGCCATCTTGAGACTCACTGACAGACGGCTAGCGAATCAGGAGTCTCTATTTACAGCAAGAACCCAACAACACAGCTTAGAAGAGCAATTAGACTGAAAGAACTGAAAATAGAGTGGAAGACATGTACGTTAGGTCACAGAGTATATTCTGACTGAAGCACTGCTCTTGATGAACTCCTGATCGTGGATGGACAATGTCCTGCTCTCTGATGAACATGTCCAGTCCCTTCAGAGAGAGGTTTCTCAGCCAGAGCCATGCTAAACATCTCAACTTTTCCTCTGGATTATTCTGAAGGGAGAATGAAATCTGACTGATCACCGATTAGGAAATTAAAATGAATCCTAGCTATTTTCTTCATGCATGTTACCAGCCTCATTGTGAATTATTAATCCATGCATATTTTGGACCTTGTAATCTTATAATCCTTAATAAAAATGTCATGACCTGCTCTTCCTGTGATGTGACACATTAATTAAAAAATATATAATGATGGGTGTGGAAGAATCATTTATTTAATATAAAAGTCCATTTTGATTTCATGGTAAATTTAACTACATCATATGACGTAAATATAAGCTAAAATCTCATACGGGACATTTTTGCCTCAATATCTTGAAAGTTGGGTTCATTCTAACAGGCTACGTCTCACACTGAATGCACAGACTCTTAAAGGGGCAGATCACCCAAAACTGAACCTTTGCTGTTCATTTACTCACCCTCAGGCCATCCAAGATGTAGGTGACTTCTTTCTTCATTAGAGGAGCAAAGAAGATTTTAGCTGAAACCATTGTCCTTGGTGATTCATTAAATGCAAGTCAGCGGCTGCCTGTTTTTGAGAATTAAAAGCCCACATATCCAGGGAACACCAAAATAATACCCCGTGCCCCAGACGATGCATTGATGTGTAAAGACACTAAACGATCGATCTGTGCAAGAAACTAGAAGTTACTCAATCTAAACTCACTTTCAGACACTTGACAGTCACTCTTCAGGATTCAAAATGAGCCGAAATACATTACATTTAGTCATTTAGCAGATGCTTTTATCCAGAGCGACTTACAAATGAGGACAATGGAAGCAATCAAAATCAACAAAAGAGCAGATATGCAAGTGCTATAACAAGTCTCAGTTAGCCTAACGCAGTACACGTAGCAAGTTTTTTTTTATTATATATTAAATAAAAAGAAAACAGATAGAAGAGAAAACGAATAGTGCAAGCTAGTGTTAGAGGCCTTCTTTTGCTTGTGTTAATAAATAAAAAGAAAAGAAATAGAATACAAAAAGAATAGAGAAGCAAGTGTTAGTTTTATTTTTTTTAAAGAAAACAAGCAGTTAGTAAAGCAGGACCTCACGCGTGATTGATTTGGGCGATGTCATTTTCACCATAGGGAACAGTTCATGAAAAAGTCTGTGAATGGATTTGTGCCTCTTTAGTAGGATGTCACAATACTACGCCTTGCACTTGCATACGTCAAGCTTCTAGAGGGCACATAAGTCTGAAGTAATTAATTTAGGTAAAGGGGTGCAGAGCCAGTGGTGGTTTTGTAGGCAAACATTAATGCCTTGAATTTAATGCGAGCAGCTACTGGTAGCCAGTGCAAATTGATGAACAGAGGTGTGACATTCGTTCTTTTCGGCTCATTAAAGATTAATCTTGCTGCCGCGTTCTGGATTAATTGTAGAGGTTTGATATTAGTGGCTGGAAGACCTGCCAAGAGAGCATTGCAATAGTCCAGCCTGGACAGAACAAGAGCTTGAACAAGGAGTTGTGAAGCATGTTCTGAAAGAAAGGGCCTGATCTTCCTAATGTTGTATAAAGCAAATCTGCAGGACCGGGCAGTTTTAGCAATGTGGTCTGAGAAATTCAGCTTATCATCAATCATAACTCCAAGGTTTCTAGCTGTTTTTGAAGGTGTTATGGTTGATGAGCCTAACTGGATGGTGAAATTGTGATGAAACGATGGGTTTGCTGGAACCACAAGCAGTTCTGTCTTAGCCAGGTTGAGTTGAAGGTGATGGTCCGTCATCCAACAAGAAATGTCTGTTAGACAAGCTGAGATGCGAGTAGCTATCGTCGGATCATCAGGATGGAATTAGAGGTAGAGTTTAGTGTCATCAGCATAGCAGTGATATGAAAAGCCATGTTTCTGAATGACAGAACCTAGTGATGCCATGTAGACAGAGAAGAGAAGTGGTCCAAGAACAGAGCCCTGAGGCACCCCCAGTAGCTAGATTTTGTGACTTGGACACCTCACCTCTCCAGGATACTTTGAAGGACCTATCTGAGAGATAAGACTCAAACCACTGGAGTGTGGTTCCTGAGATGTCCTTTGCCAATAGAGTTGACAGGAGGATCTGGTGGTTAACCTTGTCAAAACCAGCGGACAGATCCAGCAATAGAAGTATTGAAGATTTGGAATCCACTCTTGCCAGTCTTAGGGCTTCAACAACTAAGAGCAAGGCAGTCTCGGTTGAATGTCCACTTCTGAAACCAGACTGGTTGCTGTCCAGGAGGTTGTTCTGTGTGAGAAATGCAGAGACTTGGTTGAACACAGAGAAAAATAATAATATAAAAATAAATAAAAAAAATATATATATATGATATATATATATATATAGAGAGAGAGAGAGAGAGAGCGCAGAGATAGAAATAGCGGCTTATCTGATCCTGTGATGTATGAACTGATTCAGCTCCAGTTCCTACAACAGTCAATGAACTGAGGAAACGGTTCGACTCGGACCGAAGACCGATGAGCCGCTGATATTAGGGTGTGAACCGAATACTTCGAAATTTAACCCTTTTATGGTTTCTCAGCGTTTCTGTAAAAAGGTGAGCTGATAAAGGCTAGTTTATTCACTTTATATGCTTTAAACATGTAAAACATCCATGTTTCACATCATAATTGGGTGCTTTAAAGCACAATCTGCAAGTTTTCGCCATAGAGGGGTCGCATTTTCAAAACACTAACAAAGGGGAAGCTTGATGAAGGAGGATGTTGAGGAGGAGGTAATGAATTATTACCTTTTTTTTATTATTATCTGTACTTTCCACAGTTAATCAAACAGCAAATAAATTATACAGCGAATGCGAGCAAAGAACATTTACATTGTCAAAGAACATTATGACTGACTTCAGTCACTCTCAAAAAACTACATTTATAATCAGTAAAGCTTTAATACACGGTTTGATGGATGAATCTCTTACATCATACTTACATCTGCACTTTGTTGTTTATGATGGAAATCCCGTGAGCTTGAAATTCAGTCGCTGCAAAAAATTGATCTGAACGCCCTGTGGCCATTGCCTTCATAACCTCAACAGACTCTAAATGTAATGGTGCGGTAAACACTTTTAATTTTCACTTTATTCGCGACAGCCGTAATGTATTTAGTTTAACTGTACAGCAGCATTTGTGTCCGTGTGTTGCCATAGTTTCTACAAGCGGAAACTGAGGATATGCGGATACCACGTTATTGATAGGCGACAGAGACGAGCCATTATTAAACTGGAATTTCTCTGGATTTACAAATCCTTGGGATTTTTTGGCATAACATGAATACACAACTGCATGAAATATACCACACTGTGCAATTGGTTTTAGGATCTTACACGAAAATCTTACATACTGTGCCTTTAATAATATAATTGCATACAAGTTTCATCATTATGTGAACTGAACCAGTTCATTGAATCGAACTGTCTGAAAGAACCAGGTCACGGAAAATAATCAGACGTCCCTGTTTGCGTGAGGCTCTGCATCACAGGTAATAATGTTGTAAATGATGTTCAGTTTCTTGCACAGACCGATTGTTTTGTTTCATAAGACCTCAATATATCATCAGGAGCCACGGGTATTAATTTTATGTTCCTTGATATGCTTTTTTTATTTCCAAAAAGGGGCAGCTGCTGACTTGAGTTTATGAGTCACCAAGAAGCCCGGGTTCAGCTAACAATCTCCTTCACTGATTTCACTACAGAAGAACAACTAAGTCACCTACACCTAGGGTGGCCTGAGGGTGAGGAAATGAGGAAATGCTCTTTTTTGGGAGGTGAACCATCCCTTTAACTGAGCGACACACTTGATAACAACAGCCCACACATCCTTAAATCAACAATCACCATATTATCGTAGACTGCATATATCGCACAGCCCCATTGTTAGGCAGTCTGTTCAAATGACATGGATCATGATTTGAGATCCTCCACGACGCAACTTCATCCATAAGTTGATTGAAATCCAGTCATTATTCTTTTATGCAGTGTGCAAGCCAAAGACTAATAACTCTGTGTGGTGTTGGATAATGAGAGACAGCAACACAATCCTCCTGTAGCTATACAGTCAGATATAGCGTCAATAACTAGCTGCTGAATTACTGATTGAGCTGTGAGATTCATCTGTATGATCTCCAACACATGCACGCACCATGAAAACTGCATATTGCATTGAAGTACTACCGAGAGTCACATTTGCTTATTTTAGGGGTTTACGAAAGCAACACAAATGCACTTTTAGCATGATGACAGTGAAAGTATTCAGATAATGCCGGAGGGCTGTGCTGTGTGAGGGCAGCTGGTGGTCTCCTGGACGGGGACAGGGGAGTCTTGATCTCTCCGAGAAGCATTAGTGTGCTAACCGCACGACAGAACAACCAGAATCAAGTATTTCAGAGAGATCTGCTGGTCTTGATCACTGACACAGAACACGATGGCTTTGACACACATTTACTGCGGCAACAACCACCAAAACACCAGTCAGGGGTCCCACATGGAGTCATGCTCATTTAAGTGACATCAGGGTGATATTTCATAACAGAAACAGCGTCAGGTGAAGTACGGGCCTACAATGAAGCTCGGGAAGATCAGCTCGGAAACAATGAACACGGCGGGGCTTCGCTAGGACCCAGCCTGCAGAGATAGAGCACGAGCACCGTGCTGACAGACAGTACTGTCGCTAACAGCTAGCACAGCAGCACTGGCCACTCCGGTCTGGAGCAAGGCGTTATAATCAGACGCTCAGCTCCACAGACTCAACTAAACCCGACGAGCTAGCCGAGCAAACAGCGACTCACCTGCGCGCGCGGAGTCGCATACTGCTAGATCGCGCATTAGACTGATGCTGTCTGGCGACAGATGCACACAATGAGAGCGCGAGCGCTTCCTTGTTCCTCCGCTCGACTCTGCTCTTATCAGGCTCCTCTCACAGGCGTGCACGAGCTGCTGCTCTCGCCTCTCGCCTCTCGCTGGGTTTCTCCGAGGCTCTGTCTGGAAGACCCTCACCTGGGACCCAGAGGGCCGATGATTCCCGAGCGCTGCGCGAGAGCACGCATGCACGGATAAACGTGCCTTTGTTCGCTCTCGCTATTGTGCTCCTCTGTTAGGTGTGTGTTATCGAGACTAACGCATCTGCGCCGCATCAGCTCTCACGGCGCACTCTGCTCCTGCTCCTGGAAATCTAATAAATAAATAAATAAATATGGTAAATAAAAAAAATATGGAGAGTAAAAAAAAAATAATACGAAAGCTCCTCCCGGTCTGTTCGTCACAGCCGAAAGGCATCATGGGAAATGTGGTCCATTAGTGCCCTACCCCAAAACATTCCTGTTAGTTATAATATTGCTGATTTTTTTATAGCACAATGCTTCAGGTGTCATATAAGTTAAATAAATAAACATACAAAGTAGTGCTGTCAAACGATTAGTCGCATCCAAAATAAAATATTTTATATCATATTTATTGTATGCACAGTATAAAATACAAACACATGCATGTATACAGTATATTTAAGAAAAATATGTTATGTTTAAATATATGCATATCAAAATAGAATATAAATGTAATATAGATGTAAATATGTTCAAAATATAACGTGTGTGTGTGTGTCTAAATATATCCATAATAAAATACACATTACACCTATATATTATGTAAATAAAAACTTTATTTTGAATGCGATTAATCGCGGGGGGGACTAATCGTCAGACAGCACTCTTGTTTTTAAATCAATACAGACAGCAGCAGCAGCAGCATCAAGAATAATAATAGCCATCACTATGGAGTCAATATAATGCCACATATATATGCAAAATAATAAAGTTTTGCAGAAGAAATACAGAATTGCAAAATATAATGAAACAGCAGAAAAGCAATGAATGTTTGTCAATACATATTTTTTCCAGCCATCTCTACTAATTTTTTGCACGCTGCTTTTATTTTTGCGTTTCATTCAAGTTTGAGCTTTCATACCTATTTTGGCCTTTGCGCTTCGGGTCCTGCGCTTTACGGTCCTGCGCTTCTGTTCTGCGCTTCGGTTCCTGCGCTTCATTTCCTGCCGCTTACGTTCCTTGCGCTTGCACGTTCCTAGCGCGTCAGGTTCCTGCGCTTCACGTTTCTTCTTCTGCGCATTCATTCCTTGCGCTTCGGGTTTCTTCTGCGCTTCGGGTTCCGCGCATCTGGTTCCTGCCTTCGGGTTTCTGCTCTTTCGGGTTTCCTGGTTTTCCCCCCCCCCCCCCCCTGCGCTTATCGGTTCTGCGCTTCACGTTCCTGCGCTTCACGTTCCTGCGCTTCACGTTTCTGCGCTTCGGGTTCCTGCGCTTCACGTTCCTGCGCTTCAGGTTTCTGCGCTTCACGTTCCTGCGCTTCGGGTTTCTGCGCTTCGGGTTTCTGCGCTTCGGGTTTCTGCGCTTCACGTTCCTGCGCATCTGGTTCCTGCGCATCTGGTTCCTGCGCTTCTGGTTCCTGCGCTTCGGGTTCCTGCGCTTCACGTTCCTGCGCCTTCAGGTTCCTTACCTTTCAGTTCCTCCTGCCTTCACTTCCCTGCGCTTTCAGGTTCCTTCGCTGTCGGGTTCCTGCGCTTCACGTTCCTATCCCTGCGCTTCACGGTCTGCGCTTCAGGTTTCCTACGCTTCACGTTCCTGCGCTTTCACGTTCCTGCGCTTCAGGTTCCGCCTTTTTGCGGGGGTTTTCCTTTCTTGTTTTTGTTTTTTTCCTGCGCTTCGGGTTTCTGCGCTTCGGGTTTCTGCGCTTCACGTTCCTGCGCATCTGGTTCCTGCGCATCTGGTTCCTGCGCTTCTGGTTCCTGCGCTTCAGGTTCCTGCGCTTCACGTTCCTGCGCTTCACGTTTCTGCGCTTCACGTTCCTGCGCTTCAGGTTCCTGCGCTTCACGTTCCTGCGCTTCACGTTCCTGCTCTTCAGGTTTCTGCGCTTCACGTTCCTGCGCATCTGGTTCCTGCGCATCTGGTTCCTGCGCTTCACGTTCCTGCGCGTTCATCACACGTTTCTTCTTCTTGCGCTTCAGGTTCCTCCTGCGCTTCCGGGTTCCTGCGCTTTATCGGATTTCTCTGCGCTTCACTTTCTCGCTCTGCGCTTCAGGTTCTTGGCGCTTTCCAGGTTTCCCTGCGCTTCACGTTCTGCGCTTCAAGGTTTCCTGCCGCTTAACGTTCCTAACAGCGCTTCAACGTTTTCTTTTCTGCGCTCCGGGTCCTGTCGCTTGAGGGTTTCTGCGCATCTGGTTCTGCGCTTCCGTTTCTGCGCTTCACGTTTCTGCGCTTCAAGGGGTCGGAGTCAAGGGATGGGGGCGTGTACAACAGGCCTGGGCACGCCTCCCTGGAAGGGACGTCATCAGCCCGAGCCGCAGCTCTGATCAGGGCACCATCGTTATTCTCTAGCATTAAAAAATGCATGTTTTCGTTTTATTAACTTTATTAACAAATGCACATGTGTATTAGCAGTGTTTGCTCAAGTTAAAGAAGTTGTTAACGTGAACATCTGCTGTTTACTTCTCTCAATGTGCACACTTTTATAGCATTAAAATGTGTATTGTTTCATTTGGTTAACTAAAAGTGTTTGTTTAAAATCTCTTAACCTGTGGGAGGATGCCAGCGCACAGAAGCGCTCTTTGTTTACATGAGCTCAGAGTTACTACTAGTTTTAATGTTAAAGAATGCAATTAACTTCAGAAACTAACTTACATCATTAAAAAGGTCTACGACTCAAGCTTCATATCGATCTTGACTTCGTTTTTCATTTACATAACTCCTGGTATAAATTAAGAAATGACTGTAACTGTAAGTTTAAAAAAAAATGAAGCTATTTTTGTTTTAAAATTCTTTAAATTTCTCAAAAATTTCATGGGTAAACAAACCCGCGTGGCCATATCAACCTGGGATCATCAGATATGTATTTATTAATATTTTATTTAGAATTAAGAAATTTTAGATAAAAAAAATTATTACATTATTAAATTATTATATTAACCACAGGCTGGTTTTTTCAAATGTGGCTACACACATTACCGCGGGAATCGGGGTGCTGAGGGTGCGCGCACCCCTGAGTGTACCACTAAAAATGGGGGGTGGCGTGTTAAAATAAATGAATGTAATAAAAAATATATAATATTCAGTTTTTAATTTGTATATTCATTAAAATTCATTGAAAAAGTAGCCTAAGCCTACAATGACACGAAGCAACGGTTAAATATGAGTTAAGTTGAATCAAATTGACTGTGAAAGTTGTTTCAACTTATTAAACTGACTTAAAAAATAATTTTTTGCCATGATTTTTTGATTATATTATAACCTGTAACAATAATAATAATCTCGCATTCTCACATCTGTGGTGCTTATTCTGATATTTAACGTTAGGTCTTTCCTATTCTTGAAACAAAATTCATTCTTAAGGTTGATTTAATATTACCAATAGACCAAGCGGCAGCGGCAGACAGTGAGTTGAGCATTATGTTTGCTCAATTCAGCCTTCTCAAACCAACACGACTTGCCTAAAATAAACTGACATAAAACACTTCATGCATTTCACAGTATTCATTTAAACATTTAACCTAGATAAATGAGCGCTGTTAGGCGCATATCCAATCATTTGTGTGGAGAGTGGAAGCTAAAGCGCGCGCTGCAGGACATGGAGGCGCCAGCGCGATCACTTGCATTTTTTTATAACAGTGGAAACAACTTAAAATACACAGTCATTTTTGCTCATAAGAGTAAAGAGTAATACATCGTTCTAAACTGTAAAGGGTCTAGTTTTTTTTGTGTGCACTCACAATATCAACAAAACCTTGTGCTTTTGTAAAATAAGGAAAACAAACAGGATGTGCTTTCTGTCGTCTTGGTCTTGAGCAGGAGCGCTTCACCCACATGATAATATATCTATAGAATGCTTTAAATTACTATTTTAAAACGAAATAATTCAAATCGAAAACAAAAACTCTTTCATTATGTAATCCCTAAAGATGCATTTCTCTCTAAAGGCAGTCCAATGAGGATGGATAGTCAACATTGACTCAGAAAACATTAGTTTATTAACAAATTCAAATATCCCCTCACTATTTTTTGACTTTTTTTTGTTTGTTTTTTTATTTTATTATTGTTATTATTTTTGGGGGGGGCTGATGTGCCAAAATTGTGTTTGCATTCAGTAACCTATATGGCAGCATTTTTTTTAAATAACTAAATAAATAAGATTAACGTCATAATATTTTAAGAATAAAGTTAAAATTAAGATAATAAAATCATGTTATATAATGTGAAAATTCCACCCATAGGCCTACTCCTCTAAAAAAAAAAGTCTGTGGCATCCGTCATTCTTTTGACTTTTTTAAAACTCTGATTGATCGATTCATGAGACATTCGTGTTGTTCTGATTTTTTTCAACATGCATTCACATATTCATGTTTATTTCGTGCTGCAATTATTAAAGAAGAAAATATAATTGATTCATATGCAGCTTGAACTGAGGCGAATTATCTCACTGCAAATTAAAGAGCGTAAAAAGACGTTTATTGTTTGTATTCTATGATAAAATTGACAGAGGGCTGAGACTTTGTAGTAACAAAGCATAAAGCTGCGATTATTGGGTGGCTTGCGTGCTACAAATAATGAACTTCAAAACTTTAAAGATAATTTCCAAGCATTAGCCTATACCATAAATAAAACAGCTTGTGAATAATCACGATTCACGGAACTTTATTTACTTCCGAAAAATCAACAATAGGGCCTAAGTTAAGTTAACCGAGTTGGAGCCCATAACAAAAAAAAAACATTAAACTTTGAACTTTTATTAAGAAAATAAATGAGCATATGTTTTACTCGCGATTAACACAAATATAGCCTATGGATTTCCCCTCAGGCTACCTTAAAATGATCGTAGTTTGTGGTTTATTATCTTATTCATTAAAACACATCAGCCATAAAATAGTACAATGGCAAATTCGCATATATTAAATATCTACCTTGCATTGACAAAACGAATAAGATGGATATAGCCGTTGAAACCCAAATAAATAAGGTATTTTCCCTTATTTAAAACGAATGCTTAGTTTGTGGTACATTGTTATTTTTTTAATGAAAACCCAGCAACAAAGACACTCACTTATAGGCTATTAAACGAATAAATTTTGGATTTGGATCCGCCATCATATAGTGTCAGTCTTCCCGCATCACTCTTGTCACGTGACCACCCCCCATTTTATTTCTCAGCCCCCCCAGAAAATACGTTCCCGTATATTCAAAATTGTTTTGATAAAACCAGAATAAAAGCTGGGTAAAGTCAAATTTATGCATATAATTCCTTTAATGTCGCGCTGTCATTGAGCAACGTGTTAGCTTACTGCAAACAGCCACACAACGCACGTTCACATTAAGATGTTTTAGCCAACTCATAAATGTTCAGACTTTGGATTCATTATTCATTTTGCGATTTTTTTTGTCGTTTATTGTTCTCTACTGTTGCTTAGCTATTTAGTCCTGAAGAAAAAAATCAGAATTACGATGTAATGAATAAAACAATTTTTATGATTACCCCAAGTTTATTGGTGTTGTTCTCTTATTCAAAGGATAAATTATATAACTAAACAAATAAATAATTGATTAGGTGAAACTGTGCGATTTAATTTGTCGTTGTATCATACATCCTAGTACATACATGCAGTGTGGTGAATTATTATGGCTTATTATAGTCTATTTAAAACATGGGTTATCTTAAAACATTTTATTATATTACACCACCCAAATATGTATTTATTTCCTTGTAATTCTCGTTGTCATTGCAGGCTGGTTTATATTCACCATTAAGAAAAGTGATAAGTGTAACCTGCTTAAAAATAGCCGTGAACTTAAAACAACAGGACAAAAACATAACCATTTTATGACTCTAGACATTGTGCTGAATAAGGTTTTTTAGCCTTGTCAAAACAGTAGTCATGTGCATGGGTAAATTTAACCCGCTGGCGCTTTTAGGTATACAGTGACCTCTGGTGGTTTAAGTGTTGACCATAGTCCTAGGCTACGGGACTGTGTTACACGCGATGTAGACAACATTCGAATAAAGTGTATTATGAATAAATGTTAAATAAAGTACATAAAATAAAATAGGCCTACAAGAAAAAAAATTTATCCATCCCACAATCTTGTAAGTCCATGTATTTTATTGTTATTATTATTGGTAATATTTTTATATTCGTTATGTATTTGATTTTTTTTTTACCTTCATTTCGATCTCTTTACTTAAAGTTCAGGGCTGCGTTTCCCAAAAGCATCGTAAGCTTGGGTTCAATACGATGTACTTAAGTTTATGATGCTTTTGGGAAACGCAGCCTTGAAGAGTTTTGTAAATAATAGCCTATACTGTAAATGCCCGACATGCCAATAAAGCTTTGATTATGCTATATGACAGGAACTTTTACTGGAAGTGCAGTTTAGAGGATGAATTGAACAATAACCCTATAACTACCCTAACCCTATAATTATAAATGAATAATTTGCATAGTTTCATTTGTAAATGAAAACACCACTCATTTATCGTCACATACAGGTGTAAATGCAATCATAAAGTCCAAACATTATTGGCATGATTGTCAGGCGTTTACAGTATTTGCAAAATATATGGTAGCATATACTATCAACTAGAAGTTGTTCCCTCAATAGGATCTCATGGCCACGACATATCACGTTCCCACAAATTAATATCTCATGGCCACGACAAAACTAAACCAAAAACACTTAAGCTTCATTTTTTTTTAAACTTACAGTTACAGTCATTTCTTTATTTATGCCAGGAGTTATGTAAATGAAAAAGGAAGTCGAGATCGATATGAAGCTTGAGTCGTAGACCTTTTTAATGATGTAAGTCATAGTTTATGAAGTTAATTGCATTATTTTACATTAAAACTAGCAGTAACTCTGAACTCGTGTAAACAAAGAACGCTTCTGTGTGCTGGTGTCCTCCCACAGGTTAAGAGATTTTAAACAAACACTTTTAGTTAACCAAATGAAACAATACACATTTTAATGCTATAATAGTGTGCACATTGAGAGAAGTAAACAGCAGATGTTCACGTTAACAACTTCTTTAACTTGAGCAAACACTGCTAATACACATGTGCATTTGTTAATAAAGTTAATAAAACGAAAACATGCATTTTTTAATGCTAGAGAATAACGATGGTGCCCTGATCAGAGCTGCGGCTCGGGCTGATGACGTCCCTTCCAGGGAGGCGTGCCCAGGCCTGTTGTACACGCCCCCGTCCCTTGACTCCACCCCCCTTGACCGCAGAAACTTTAAGCGCAGGAACGTGAAGCGCAGGAACCAGAAGCGCAGGAACGTGAAGCGCAGGAACGTGAAGCGCAGGAACGTGAAGCGCAGGAACCAGATGCGCAGGAACCAGATGCGCAGGAACGTGAAGCGCAGAAACCTGAAGAGCAGGAACGTGAAGCGCAGGAACGTGAAGCGTAGGAACCTGAAGCGCAGGAACGTGAAGCGCAGAAACGTGAAGCGCAGAAACCTGAAGCGCAGGAACCCGAAGCGCAGAAACCCGAAGCGCAGAAACCCGAAGCGCAGGAACCCGAAGCGCAGAAACCCGAAGCGCAGAAACCCGAAGCGCAGGAACCTGAAGCGCAGAAACGTGAAGCGCAGGAACGTGAAGCGTAGGAACCTGAAGCGCAGGAACGTGAAGCGCAGGAACGTGAAGCGCAGGAACCAGATGCGCAGGAACCAGATGCGCAGGAACGTGAAGCGCAGGAACCAGATGCGCAGGAACCAGATGCGCAGGAACGTGAAGCGCAGAAACCTGAAGCGCAGGAACGTGAAGCGCAGAAACGTGAAGCGCAGGAACGTGAAGCGCAGGAACCAGATGCGCAGGAACGTGAAGCGCAGGAACGTGAAGCGCAGGAACCAGATGCGCAGGAACCAGATGCGCAGGAACGTGAAGCGCAGGAACCAGATGCGCAGGAACCTGAAGCGCAGAAACCTGAAGCGCAGGAACGTGAAGTGCAGGAACGTGAAGCGCAGGAACCTGAAGCGCAGGAACGTGAAGCGCAGAAACGTGAAGCGCAGGAACGTGAAGCGCAGAAACGTGAAGCGCAGGAACGTGAAGCGCAGGAACGTGAAGCGCAGGAACGTGAAGCGCAGAAACGTGAAGCGCAGGAACGTGAAGCGCAGGAACCCGAAGCGCAGGAACCCGAAGCGCAGGAACCCGAAGCGCAGGAACCTGAAGCGCAGGAACCAGATGCGCAGGAACCAGATGCGCAGGAACGTGAAGCGCAGAAACCTGAAGCGCAGGAACGTGAAGCGCAGGAACGTGAAGCGCAGAAACCCGAAGCGCAGGAACGTGAAGCGCAGAAACCTGAAGAGCAGGAACGTGAAGCGCAGGAACGTGAAGTGCAGGAACGTGAAGCGCAGGAACCTGAAGCGCAGGAACGTGAAGCGCAGGAACGTGAAGCGCAGAAACCCGAAGCGCAGAAACCCGAAGCGCAGAAACCCGAAGCGCAGAAACCCGAAGCGCAGAAACCCGAAGCGCAGAAACCCGAAGCGCAGAAACCCGAAGCGCAGAAACCCGAAGCGCAGAAACCCGAAGCGCAGAAACCCGAAGCGCAGAAACCCGAAGCGCAGAAACCCGAAGCGCAGAAACCCGAAGCGCAGGAACCTGAAGCGCAGGAACGTGAAGCGCAGAAACCTGGAAGCGCAGTAACCGGAAGCGCAGGAACGTGAAGCGCAGGAACCTGAAGCGCAGGAACGTGAAGCGCAGGAACCAGATGCGCAGGAACGTGAAGCGCAGGAACCAGATGCGCAGGAACCAGATGCGCAGGAACGTGAAGCGCAGGAACCAGATGCGCAGGAACCAGATGCGCAGGAACGTGAAGCGCAGGAACCAGATGCGCAGGAACCAGATGCGCAGGAACGTGAAGCGCAGAAACCTGAAGAGCAGGAACGTGAAGCGCAGGAACGTGAAGCGCAGGAACCGGAAGCGCAGGAACGTGAAGCGCAGGAACCTGAAGCGCAGGAACCCGAAGCGCAGGAACCAGATGCGCAGGAACCTGAAGCGCAGAAACCCGAAGCGCAGGAACCAGATGCGCAAGAACCAGATGCGCAGGAACGTGAAGCGCAGGAACCTGAAGCGCAGGAACCAGATGCGCAGGAACCAGATGCGCAGGAACGTGAAGCGCAGGAACCAGATGCGCAGGAACCAGATGCGCAGGAACGTGAAGCGCAGGAACCAGATGCGCAGGAACCAGATGCGCAGGAACGTGAAGCGCAGGAACCAGATGCGCAGGAACCAGATGCGCAGGAACGTGAAGCGCAGGAACCAGATGCGCAGGAACCAGATGCGCAGGAACGTGAAGCGCAGAAACCTGAAGAGCAGGAACGTGAAGCGCAGGAACGTGAAGTGCAGGAACGTGAAGCGCAGGAACCTGAAGCGCAGGAACGTGAAGCGCAGAAACCTGAAGCGCAGGAACCCGAAGCGCAGAAACCCGAAGCGCAGAAACCCGAAGCGCAGGAACGTGAAGCGCAGGAACGTGAAGCGCAGGAACGTGAAGCGCAGGAACCTGAAGCGCAGGAACCCGAAGCGCAGAAACGTGAAGCGCAGGAACGTGAAGCGCAGGAACGTGAAGTGCAGGAACGTGAAGCGCAGGAACCTGAAGAGCAGGAACCCGAAGCGCAGGAACCCGAAGCGCAGGAACCAGATGCGCAAGAACCAGATGCGCAGGAACGTGAAGCGCAGAAACCCGAAGCGCAGAAACCCGAAGCGCAGAAACCCGAAGCGCAGAAACCCGAAGCGCAGAAACCCGAAGCGCAGAAACCCGAAGCGCAGAAACCCGAAGCGCAGAAACCCGAAGCGCAGGAACGTGAAGCGCAGGAACCTGAAGCGCAGAAACGTGAAGCGCAGGAACGTGAAGCGCAGGAACGTGAAGCGCAGGAACGTGAAGCGCAGGAACCAGATGCGCAGGAACCAGATGCGCAGGAACGTGAAGCGCAGGAACCAGATGCGCAGGAACCAGATGCGCAGGAACGTGAAGCGCAGGAACCAGATGCGCAGGAACCAGATGCGCAGGAACGTGAAGCGCAGGAACCAGATGCGCAGGAACCAGATGCGCAGGAACGTGAAGCGCAGGAACCTGAAGCGCAGGAACGTGAAGCGCAGGAACCTGAAGCGCAGGAACGTGAAGCGCAGAAACCTGAAGCGCAGGAACGTGAAGCGCAGGAACCTGAAGCGCAGAAACGTGAAGCGCAGGAACGTGAAGCGCAGGAACCAGATGCGCAGGAACGTGAAGCGCAGGAACCAGATGCGCAGGAACCAGATGCGCAGGAACGTGAAGCGCAGAAACCTGAAGAGCAGGAACGTGAAGCGCAGGAACGTGAAGCGCAGGAACCCGAAGCGCAGAAACCCGAAGCGCAGGAACCAGATGCGCAGGAACCTGAAGCGCAGGAACCTGAAGCGCAGGAACCAGATGCGCAGGAACGTGAAGCGCAGGAACCAGATGCGCAGGAACCAGATGCGCAGGAACGTGAAGCG
Organism: Sinocyclocheilus anophthalmus; assembly: GCA_018155175.1. Classification (NCBI taxonomy): domain Eukaryota; kingdom Metazoa; phylum Chordata; class Actinopteri; order Cypriniformes; family Cyprinidae; genus Sinocyclocheilus; species Sinocyclocheilus anophthalmus. Next base: position 8,555 of record JADLZN010008301.1, on the reverse strand, counting down.
CAGGAACCAGATGCGCAGGAACCAGATGCGCAGGAACGTGAAGCGCAGGAACGGGAAGCGCAGGAACGTGAAGCGCAGGAACCTGAAGCGCAGGAACGTGAAGCGCAGGAACGTGAAGCGCAGAAACGTGAAGCGCAGAAACCAGAAGCGCTGGAACGTGAAGCGCAGAAACGTGAAGCGCAGAAACCAGAAGCGCTGGAACGTGAAGCGCAGAAACGTGAAGCGCAGGAACGTTAAGCGCAGGAACCTGAAGCGCAGGAACGTGAAGCGCAGAAACCTGAAGCGCAGGAACGTGAAGCGCAGGAACCTGAAGCGCAGAAACCTGAAGCGCAGGAACGTGAAGCGCAGGAACCTGAAGCGCAGGAACGTGAAGCGCAGGAACGTGAAGCGCAGGAACGTGAAGCGCAGGAACCAGATGCGCAGGAACCAGATGCGCAGGAACGTGAAGCGCAGGAACCAGATGCGCAGGAACCAGATGCGCAGGAACGTGAAGCGCAGGAACCAGATGCGCAGGAACCAGATGCGCAGGAACGTGAAGCGCAGAAACCTGAAGAGCAGGAACGTGAAGCGCAGGAACGTGAAGTGCAGGAACGTGAAGCGCAGGAACCTGAAGCGCAAGAACCAGATGCGCAGGAACGTGAAGCGCAGGAACCTGAAGCGCAGGAACGTGAAGCGCAGGAACGTGAAGCGCAGGAACGTGAAGCGCAGGAACCAGATGCGCAGGAACGTGAAGCGCAGAAACCCGAAGCGCAGAAACCCGAAGCGCAGGAACCCGAAGCGCAGGAACGTGAAGCGCAGGAACCAGATGCGCAGGAACGTGAAGCGCAGGAACCAGATGCGCAGGAACCAGATGCGCAGGAACGTGAAGCGCAGGAACCAGATGCGCAGGAACCAGATGCGCAGGAACGTGAAGCGCAGAAACCTGAAGAGCAGGAACGTGAAGCGCAGGAACGTGAAGCGTAGGAACCTGAAGCGCAGGAACGTGAAGCGCAGGAACCTGAAGCGCAGGAACCCGAAGCGCAGAAACGTGAAGCGCAGGAACGTGAAGCGTAGGAACCTGAAGCGCAGGAACGTGAAGTGCAGGAACGTGAAGCGCAGGAACCTGAAGCGCAGGAACGTGAAGCGCAGGAACGTGAAGCGCAGGAACGTGAAGCGCAGGAACGTGAAGCGCAGGAACCAGATGCGCAGGAACCAGATGCGCAGGAACGTGAAGCGCAGAAACCCGAAGCGCAGAAACCCGAAGCGCAGGAACCAGATGCGCAGGAACCTGAAGCGCAGAAACCCGAAGCGCAGGAACCAGATGCGCAGGAACCAGATGCGCAGGAACGTGAAGCGCAGGAACCAGATGCGCAGGAACCAGATGCGCAGGAACGTGAAGCGCAGGAACCAGATGCGCAGGAACCAGATGCGCAGGAACGTGAAGCGCAGGAACCAGATGCGCAGGAACCAGATGCGCAGGAACGTGAAGCGCAGAAACCTGAAGAGCAGGAACGTGAAGCGCAGGAACGTGAAGCGTAGGAACCTGAAGCGCAGGAACGTGAAGCGCAGGAACGTGAAGTGCAGGAACGTGAAGCGCAGGAACCTGAAGCGCAGGAACCAGATGCGCAGGAACCAGATGCGCAGGAACGTGAAGCGCAGGAACCAGATGCGCAGGAACCAGATGCGCAGGAACGTGAAGCGCAGGAACCAGATGCGCAGGAACCAGATGCGCAGGAACGTGAAGCGCAGAAACCCGAAGCGCAGGAACCAGATGCGCAAGAACCAGATGCGCAGGAACGTGAAGCGCAGGAACGTGAAGCGCAGGAACGTGAAGCGCAGGAACCAGATGCGCAGGAACGTGAAGCGCAGAAACCTGAAGAGCAGGAACGTGAAGCGCAGGAACGTGAAGCGCAGGAACCTGAAGCGCAGAAACCTGAAGCGCAGGAACGTGAAGCGCAGGAACCTGAAGCGCAGGAACGTGAAGCGCAGGAACGTGAAGCGCAGGAACGTGAAGCGCAGGAACCTGAAGCGCAAGAACCAGATGCGCAGGAACGTGAAGCGCAGGAACCTGAAGCGCAGAAACGTGAAGCGCAGGAACGTGAAGCGCAGGAACCAGATGCGCAGGAACCAGATGCGCAGGAACGTGAAGCGCAGGAACCCGAAGCGCAGAAACCCGAAGCGCAGAAACCCTCATCCGCAGAGTTGAAACGTTACGCGTAGACCGATCGCAGGAACGTGAAGCGCAGGAACCTGAAGCGCAGGAACCCGAAGCGCAGAAACGTGAAGCGCAGGAACGTTAAGCGCAGGAACCTGAAGCGCAGGAACGTGAAGCGCAGAAACCCGAAGCGCAGAAACCCGAAGCGCAGGAACCCGAAGCGCAGGAACCAGATGCGCAGGAACGTGAAGCGTAGAAACCTGAAGCGCAGGAACGTGAAGCGCAGGAACCTGAAGAGCAGGAACGTGAAGCGCAGGAACGTGAAGCGCAGAAACCTGAAGCGCAGGAACGTGAAGCGCAGAAACGTGAAGCGCAGGAACGTGAAGCGCAGGAACGTGAAGCGCAGGAACCAGATGCGCAGGAACCAGATGCGCAGGAACGTGAAGCGCAGGAACGTGAAGTGCAGGAACGTGAAGCGCAGGAACCTGAAGAGCAGGAACCCGAAGCGCAGGAACCCGAAGCGCAGAAACCCGAAGCGCAGAAACCCGAAGCGCAGGAACCCGAAGCGCAGGAACCAGATGCGCAGGAACGTGAAGCGCAGGAACCTGAAGAGCAGGAACGTGAAGCGCAGGAACGTGAAGTGCAGGAACGTGAAGCGCAGGAACCTGAAGCGCAGAAACGTGAAGCGCAGGAACCTGAAGCGCAGGAACGTGAAGCGCAGGAACCAGATGCGCAGGAACCAGATGCGCAGGAACGTGAAGCGCAGGAACCAGATGCGCAGGAACCAGATGCGCAGGAACGTGAAGCGCAGGAACCAGATGCGCAGGAACCAGATGCGCAGGAACGTGAAGCGCAGGAACCAGATGCGCAGGAACCAGATGCGCAGGAACGTGAAGCGCAGGAACGTGAAGCGCAGGAACCCGAAGGGCAGAAACCCGAAGCGCAGGAACCAGATGCGCAGGAACCAGATGCGCAGGAACGTGAAGCGCAGGAACCAGATGCGCAGGAACCAGATGCGCAGGAACGTGAAGCGCAGGAACCAGATGCGCAGGAACCAGATGCGCAGGAACGTGAAGCGCAGAAACCTGAAGAGCAGGAACGTGAAGCGCAGGAACGTGAAGCGCAGGAACGTGAAGCGCAGGAACCTGAAGCGCAGGAACGTGAAGCGCAGGAACGGGAAGCGCAGGAACGTGAAGCGCAGGAACCAGATGCGCAGGAACGTGAAGCGCAGGAACCAGATGCGCAGGAACCAGATGCGCAGGAACGTGAAGCGCAGGAACCAGATGCGCAGGAACCAGATGCGCAGGAACGTGAAGCGCAGGAACCAGATGCGCAGGAACCAGATGCGCAGGAACGTGAAGCGCAGGAACCAGATGCGCAGGAACCAGATGCGCAGGAACGTGAAGCGCAGAAACCTGAAGAGCAGGAACGTGAAGCGCAGGAACGTGAAGTGCAGGAACGTGAAGCGCAGGAACCTGAAGCGCAAGAACCAGATGCGCAGGAACGTGAAGCGCAGGAACGTGAAGCGCAGAAACCTGAAGCGCAGGAACCTGAAGCGCAGAAACGTGAAGCGCAGGAACGTGAAGCGCAGGAACCAGATGCGCAGGAACGTGAAGCGCAGGAACCAGATGCGCAGGAACCAGATGCGCAGGAACGTGAAGCGCAGGAACCAGATGCGCAGGAACCAGATGCGCAGGAACGTGAAGCGCAGGAACCAGATGCGCAGGAACCAGATGCGCAGGAACGTGAAGCGCAGGAACCAGATGCGCAGGAACCAGATGCGCAGGAACGTGAAGCGCAGAAACCCGAAGCGCAGAAACCCGAAGCGCAGGAACCCGAAGCGCAGGAACGTGAAGCGCAGAAACCTGAAGCGCAGGAACGTGAAGCGCAGAAACCCGAAGCGCAGAAACCCGAAGCGCAGAAACCCGAAGCGCAGAAACCCGAAGCGCAGAAACCCGAAGCGCAGAAACCCGAAGCGCAGAAACCCGAAGCGCAGAAACCCGAAGCGCAGAAACCCGAAGCGCAGAAACCCGAAGCGCAGGAACCTGAAGCGCAGGAACGTGAAGCGCAGAAACCCGAAGCGCAGAAACCCGAAGCGCAGGAACCTGAAGCGCAGGAACCCGAAGCGCAGAACCCCTAATTCAGAAACCCGAAGCGCAGGAACCTGAAGCGCAGGAACGTGAAGCGCAGAAACGTGAAGCGCAGAAACCAGAAGCGCTGGAACGTGAAGCGCAGAAACGTGAAGCGCAGGAACGTTAAGCGCAGGAACCTGAAGCGCAGGAACGTGAAGCGCAGGAACCTGAAGCGCAGGAACGTGAAGCGCAGGAACGTGAAGCGCAGGAACCTGAAGCGCAGGAACGGGAAGCGCAGGAACCTGAAGCGCAGGAAACTGAAGCGCAGGAACGTGAAGCGCAGAAACCCGAAGCGCAGAAACCCGAAGCGCAGAAACCCGAAGCGCAGAAACCCGAAGCGCAGGAACCAGAAGCGCAGGAACCCGAAGCGCAGAAACCCGAAGCGCAGAAACCCGAAGCGCAGAAACCCGAAGCGCAGGAACCTGAAGCGCAGGAACCAGATGCGCAGGAACGTGAAGCGCAGGAACCAGATGCGCAGGAACCAGATGCGCAGGAACGTGAAGCGCAGAAACCTGAAGAGCAGGAACGTGAAGCGCAGGAACGTGAAGTGCAGGAACGTGAAGCGCAGGAACCTGAAGCGCAGGAACCTGAAGCGCAGGAACCTGAAGCGCAGGAACCTGAAGCGCAGGAACCAGATGCGCAGGAACCAGATGCGCAGGAACGTGAAGCGCAGAAACCTGAAGCGCAGGAACGTGAAGCGCAGGAACCTGAAGCGCAGGAACCTGAAGCGCAGGAACCAGATGCGCAGGAACGTGAAGCGCAGGAACCAGATGCGCAGGAACCAGATGCGCAGGAACGTGAAGCGCAGGAACCAGATGCGCAGGAACCAGATGCGCAGGAACGTGAAGCGCAGGAACCAGATGCGCAGGAACCAGATGCGCAGGAACGTGAAGCGCAGGAACCAGATGCGCAGGAACCTGAAGCGCAGAAACCCGAAGCGCAGGAACCAGATGCGCAAGAACCAGATGCGCAGGAACGTGAAGCGCAGGAACCTGAAGCGCAGGAACGTGAAGCGCAGGAACCTGAAGCGCAGGAACGTGAAGCGCAGGAACGTGAAGCGCAGGAACGTGAAGCGCAGGAACGTGAAGCGCAGAAACCTGAAGAGCAGGAACGTGAAGCGCAGGAACGTGAAGCGCAGGAACCTGAAGCGCAGGAACGTGAAGCGCAGGAACCTGAAGCGCAAGAACCAGATGCGCAGGAACGTGAAGCGCAGAAACCCGAAGCGCAGAAACCTGAAGCGGCGGAACGTGAAGTGCAGGAACTGAACAGGAACCTGAAGCGCAGGAACTGAGCTCCGAAACCTGAAGCGCAGGAACCTGAAGCGCAGGAACCAGATGCGCAGGAACCAGAAGCGCAGGAACGTGAAGCGTAGAAACCTGAAGCGCAGGAACGTGAAGCGCAGGAACCGGAAGCGCAGGAACCAGAAGCGCAGGAACGTGAAGCGCAGGAACCAGATGCGCAGGAACCAGATGCGCAGGAACGTGAAGCGCAGGAACCAGATGCGCAGGAACCCGAAGCGCAGAAACCCGAAGCGCAGGAACCAGATGCGCAGGAACGTGAAGCGTAGAAACCTGAAGCGCAGGAACGTGAAGCGCAGGAACCCGAAGCGCAGGAACCCGAAGCGCAGAAACCCGAAGCGCAGGAACCAGATGCGCAGGAACCAGATGCGCAGGAACGTGAAGCGCAGGAACCAGATGCGCAGGAACCAGATGCGCAGGAACGTGAAGCGCAGGAACCAGATGCGCAGGAACCAGATGCGCAGGAACGTGAAGCGCAGGAACCAGATGCGCAGGAACCTGAAGCGCAGGAACCCGAAGCGCAGAAACCCGAAGCGCAGGAACGTGAAGCGCAGGAACCTGAAGCGCAGGAACGTGAAGCGCAGAAACCTGAAGCGCAGAAACCAGAAGCGCTGGAACGTGAAGCGCAGAAACGTGAAGCGCAGAAACCAGAAGCGCTGGAACGTGAAGCGCAGAAACGTGAAGCGCAGAAACCAGAAGCGCTGGAACGTGAAGCGCAGAAACGTGAAGCGCAGAAACCAGAAGCGCTGGAACGTGAAGCGCAGAAACGTGAAGCGCAGGAACGTTAAGCGCAGGAACCTGAAGCGCAGGAACGGGAAGCGCAGGAACGTGAAGCGCAGGAACGTGAAGCGCAGAAACCTGAAGAGCAGGAACGTGAAGCGCAGGAACGTGAAGCGCAGGAACCAGATGCGCAGGAACCAGATGCGCAGGAACGTGAAGCGCAGGAACCAGATGCGCAGGAACCTGAAGCGCAGGAACCAGATGCGCAGGAACCCGAAGCGCAGAAACCCGAAGCGCAGGAACCAGATGCGCAAGAACCAGATGCGCAGGAACGTGAAGCGCAGGAACCAGAAGCGCAGGAACCAGATGCGCAGGAACCAGATGCGCAGGAACGTGAAGCGCAGAAACCTGAAGAGCAGGAACGTGAAGCGCAGGAACGTGAAGTGCAGGAACGTGAAGCGCAGGAACCTGAAGCGCAAGAACCAGATGCGCAGGAACGTGAAGCGCAGGAACCTGAAGCGCAGAAACCTGAAGCGCAGGAACGTGAAGTGCAGGAACGTGAAGCGCAGGAACCTGAAGCGCAGGAAACTGAAGCGCAGGAACGTGAAGCGCAGAAACCCGAAGCGCAGAAACCCGAAGCGCAGAAACCAGATGCCGCATGGAGTCTCACGCGCGTTAGCGTAGAAAACCTGAAGCGCATGAACTTGAGCGCAGTGTGTGCGCGGTGAAAGCGCAGGAACCTGAAAGCGCCCGTTCGCCGTGAAGTGCAGGAAACGTTAACGCAGGAACCTGAACGCAGGAACTTTAAGCACAGGACCCGAAGCGCAGAAACCCCGAAGCGTCAGGAACCAGATGCGTCTGAACGTGTTAGTGGCGTTGTAGCCGGGGGGGAGTCGCAGGAACCAGATGCGCAGGAACGTGAAGCGCAGAAACCTGAAGAGCAGGAACGTGAAGCGCAGGAACGTGAAGCGCAGGAACCTGAAGCGCAGGAACGGGAAGCGCAGGAACCTGAAGCGCAGGAACCCGAAGCGCAGGAACCAGATGTGCAGGAACGTGAAGCGTAGAAACCTGAAGCGCAGGAACGTGAAGCGCAGGAACCTGAAGCGCAGGAACGTGAAGCGCAGGAACCAGATGCGCAGGAACGTGAAGCGCAGAAACCTGAAGAGCAGGAACGTGAAGCGCAGGAACGTGAAGTGCAGGAACGTGAAGCGCAGGAACCTGAAGCGCAGGAACGTGAAGCGCAGGAACGTGAAGCGCAGGAACGTGAAGCGCAGGAACCAGATGCGCAGGAACGTGAAGCGCAGGAACCAGATGCGCAGGAACCAGATGCGCAGGAACGTGAAGCGCAGGAACCAGATGCGCAGGAACCAGATGCGCAGGAACGTGAAGCGCAGAAACCTGAAGCGCAGAAACCCGAAGCGCAGAAACCCGAAGCGCAGAAACCCGAAGCGCAGGAACCTGAAGCGCAGAAACCCGAAGCGCAGAAACCCGAAGCGCAGAAACCCGAAGCGCAGAAACCCGAAGCGCAGAAACCCGAAGCGCAGAAACCCGAAGCGCAGAAACCCGAAGCGCAGGAACCAGAAGCGCAGGAACCTGAAGCGCAGGAACGTGAAGTGCAGGAACGTGAAGCGCAGGAACCTGAAGCGCAGGAACCTGAAGCGCAGGAACGGAAGCGTCAGAAACCTGAATCGCAGGAACTGAAGCGCAGAAACCATGGAAATTATGTATTGCAAAATCATTGCTTTTGCGCTGTTTTATTTATATTTTGCAATTCTTTATTTTTATTTGCAAAACTTATTTTTTTCTCGCAATACTTCATTTTCTTTTTGCAATTCTTTATTTTTGTTTGCAAAACTTATTTTTTTTGCTCAAGACTTTATTTTTCTTTTGCAAAACTTTATTATTTTGCATATATAAGTGGCATTATATTGACTCCATACATCACAATCCGACTACAGTGTATCGCTGGTGTGGAAGCAGAGCGGCTAGCATTAGTAGCTAACACACACACACACACCGGCTGCATCTGCGAAACACTCCGCACAGTCCCTGTAACCACACACACACACACCACACACACCCACCACACAGCGGCGTCAGATCAGGCGTGTGTTTAGCGCAGAACACAGCGAAGATGATCAAGCTTTTCTCGCTGAAGCAGCAGAAGAAGGACGAGGAGTCCGCCGGAGGAACGAGAGCCGGAGCCGGCGGAAAGAAGGCGAGCGCGGCCCAGCTGCGGATACAGAAGGGTACGAGACCACACACACACTC
>JADLZN010008300.1:0-47314 GCA_018155175.1 Sinocyclocheilus anophthalmus | reverse complement strand
TGCTGTTTCTCATTTCACATGTGAAAAGAGCAAAAAATAGCCCATTTCATTCTAAGGGTCAAAGAAATAGAAGAAAATAGTCATGAAAAACTAAACCTGGCTGTTCTGCTGCATAGAAAAACACTACTAATATTATAAGAGAACCCAAAGATTGTATATATACCAAGGCGGTTCACTTATATTACTATGAATGGGAGAAAATGCAACATGCAATATGGCGGAATAAGTCCCGCGCTATAAATAAAAGTGCCAATTGCCAATTGGTAAAGTCACAGAAGCTTTGGTTCCCATAGAGACAATCATTGTCCTGAGACGCGGGCTTGACATTGCAAATGCACATTGGCTGGACCGAACTGAAATATATGCTTTTTTATATGCTTTTTAATAACTTAATGCTATTTACGTGCTATTTAAGAAACTACATTTATGGGACCTTTCATATCAGATTTTGCTGCTAATGCTAAACTATGCTGTTTAAATGTGAATTTAGCCAGCAGTTTTTAAGAATTCGGCATTTCAAGTAGATAGGAGTTAGTCATGGATGCCTGAAATAGCTGCATAGTGTGGAGGAAATTTTATTTTCATCTCAATTATTATTATTATTATCGGTATTATTTGCTTCACTGTACTAAAGAGTGTTCTTTAGACTGTCTCGGAGTGCTACAGTTTGCTTCAATATGCTTGAGTTTTCAATAAGCTGAGGATAACAGAAAATCATTTTAATGTGTGTGTGTGTGTGTGCAAAACAAGTGTGAAAATAGAAAATTGCCATGACAATAGAGATGTAGAAAATATGGCCGCTGAGGGAACTGACTTTCTTGAAAGAGACTTTAGTGAAAAAAATGGCCATTTAAGCACAGACACATAGGTACAGATGGACTCTGGTGCATGCTGGGAAATTTTTAAGGCAGAAGGATGGTCTCACCACGGTTGAGAGTGGGAGTGCTGTTGATGTCTCCAGCCATGAAGGATGACTCTGTCTGCTTTCGCACCGTGTCGTTCCACATACGACGAATTCGACTCTGAAACAGGTGAGCGAGGTGAATTGGTATATGGAATAGAACAGCAGTCTATAAATAGCAATGCTGTCAGTGTGCATGCGTGTCACCTGTCTGTGTACCGCTGCAGGAGTGCATGGCTGCCAGTGTAGTAGCGTGTTATTACATATAATGCAAAGTAAAACATGTACAATCACTCTTGAATGGTACAGTAACTTAACCAATTAGCAGATTTTTAGCAACATTTTGATGAAAAATGTCAAAACATAAAAAAAAAAAAAGTAACTTATTCACGGATTGGCACCGATAGCCTTATGGGCAGCGTGCTGATATATAGCGCCGTTGCGCTTCGGGTGTCCCGAGTTCGAATCCCGCCTCGTGGACCTTTCCCGATCCTGTCCCCCTCTCTCTCCCACTTCACTTCCTGTCCACTTACTGCCCTATCAAAATAAAGGCATAAAATGCCAAAAATAAATCTTTGAGTAAAAAAAAACATCAAGATAAAATGGGTCAGAGTAAGTCTATAAATAGATAGGATGAATTTTCATTTCATGCCACAACTCCTAAAGGATGTGCCATCTGCGAATCTGTCGGCTTAGTCCACTAGGCGGCAGCACTCAGTTTGACTGCTGCTTTTTAAGAGCTACTCGAAATGGCAACAAAAATCAGAAAACTTACGTGAAGACAACAATGATGTATGTGAGAAGGTTCCTGCATTTGTACAGTTCGAGTTTGAAACAATAAAAAGATGACATAACTGTCTTCTGCAGCTCAGGTGAAATAGTCATAGTAAACATGCGTCTAATATACTAACTATACTATATCCATACTAACTAATGGTCAGTAAAGTTTACTAAAAATCCTAAAACACTCAACTGCGTGCAAAATGTAAAAGCAAACCCCAGATTTTAGTAAGATATTTCTCAGCCGTCTCACAAAAGATCCTCCCATCCTGGGGGTTAAATCTGTCTGATCGGTGGACTCTCACAAAGGTGGCAATGAAATCAAGTCAAGACAAGTACCCAGACGAGATTAAATTCCCAGCTGAGGTTTCCATGAACGTCACTCCCACTTTTTACAGTGACTCTGAATGACGACTTTAGCTCAACATGACATTAGACATGATCAAAACAAATGTAACATCTTAGACATTATCCAATTAAGCAATGTAAATGAAGACACCATTCGCTGTTTTATTGACGTAATGGTGCATTGAATTCATATAAAAGCACCCCTGAGTCTGCTGATATGCAGAATGTCAGCATTATTATCTGCGTTTCTACTGGATGGAGTTCTGAATCATTTCAGCCCCCATCCTGCGTTCTATCACCTCCAGCTACTCAACAAATTATGCCACTTAGAGTAAGTGCTGGCAACCCTCAGCTAGACAGAGTGGAGAACCATTGCGAGAACATATGCTAGCGAGTTCGCATTTTTCAAATGGTTTGTTATCACAGCGTGTAAACATTACATACTACACTCTCCTTAACACTAGTGGAGGGAAATCACAATCAATGAGTCACAATTGAAGCTCTATATGCAATCGGTTATTTATAAACATGCCAATGCCCATTAGCACTGTGTCTCACAACATTGTTTTCACCTCTTGGATGCTGCCAATTAAGAGGTTACTTAATTTTTGAGACTCATCACAGCAGCTCCCCTCAAGCTCTGAGACAAATGTATTCAGTGAAAAATAATGCATGCACATACCATATGAGCACGATACAAAGCTTTTCTGTTCAGTTTCCAACCAGTGCAGCATCCAATCCGACTCCTGTGGGCCACCTTGATGCTGGACTACATATAGCAAGCACTTTCAAGTTAGATTTGTACCTTTTGCCCACACACTACACACCTCCCACAGATGTGTTTTGTAAAGTCAGTGTATGGACGGGTGTATTTCAGTACACCATGCGTCTAAGTCTCTTGTCCAACATTTAACTGGAAAGCTCAGATGTGCTGTTTGCAGCTTTAAACAAACGAAGTAAACACTTGATAATCATGTCAGCCTACAACAAATGAGCTATTCTCCTTGATGGATTTGTAATCTCCGTAAACACCTTTGCATTATGATAAATGAAATAGGAATCATAAAAGGACCGTAAAACATATTCTCGTAGGTTTTATAGCTCATATCTAATCAGATTTACAATAACTATAAAATTGTGATTGTATTATGTAGTAGTACTACCTACTGTATAGGTAGAGGGTGCTTTAAGAATAAACACACAAGCCATTCTGATCTCATTAGTATTTTTAAGGTATTCATATGTTTACATATGCTTTTTGCACACACACACACCCCCACACACAAACACACCCACACACACACACACACACACAACACAGATACACATGTCTGTCGGTCTGTGTGTATAGATAGATGTCGTGATGACAGAATTTAAATCACACAACAGAAATGAAGCCACTATAATGTCAACTTGGTGAATACATGCAACAAATGTGATGACATGGGACATATGGATTAATGTGTGATTAAATACAATAACACAAAACTTATAACCTTGAAACATTCAATATCTATGAAACTAAAAGAGTTAAAACATGTTGTCTTAATTTAGACTATGCTGTAATGTGTTACCTAATGCACTGGGAAAAAATGATGTAGGTTTACTTAATACATCACTCAGAAATTGTTAGTAAGTTTCACAATTAATTACAAAGGTAATGGCAAGTAACACATTAAATTAAACATTACATTTTGAAAGACTGAAAGAGTATTTTCTTGTAAAATGTATTCCAATAATATAACTAAGCAATAACCATAATCAAAATTGTATTTACAATTCATCAAATAATTTTTTTTACAGTGCGTATGTGTGCTAGAACAACCTGTGATTACTAATGAGATCACTTAAACATACACACTTGATAACAATTACTAAATGAATCAGCTTGAAGACACATGTATGTACAGTATGTGTATTCCTGTAGTTCAAACAGTAGAGCATGATGAGAGCAAGACCAAGGTCACAAGCTTGAATCCCAGGGAATGCATTAACTGATGAAATGTACTTGATAGCAGTAAATTTGGATTAAAGTGTCTGCCAAATGTTTATTCGTGTATATGAAAAGAAATAAGAGAGAGGGTATCAAACGGGTCACAATATGTAAGAACTTGTGGGAAGATGATAGTTGTTGCTTTTAAGTGCCCCATTACCTCAGCACATGCCCTCATTCATGCCAGCTAAGGTTCTTCTTCTCAGCCTTTTCGTGAACCCTCTTCGGCCGGAGGTCATAAAGAGTTAAGAGCTTACAGCACTGTTGAGATGCCATACATCTGCAGCCAGGCTGAACACCAATAATTTTCACCCCCTGCAGCACTCTTCACTAACATATTAAAGAAAGCCATACAAGTGTCATGATAGCCCCTTTAGCAGAAACTAACATGGGACAGAGTGGCAATTATAGTGTAATCGAGATACACGGACAACTAATCCGTTACGAGGGTCATGTGAGTCTTAATTAACTCGTTTACACTCACACATTCTCTTTCTCTCCCTCAAATTACTTTTAATCATCTACATTATATACTTTCCAGCAGAGGTGCTCTCCACCAACTCCACCTCGCTTAGGCACCTTTCCAGCATAATTTTGTTTCCAACTGCATGTGAAAATAGACAGAACAGCTTCCACTTAGGCATTAGTGATAAAACAAAGCAAAAAAAAAGGCTTTGAGAGATATGCAAGTCTTTCCACATCACAATGAAAGCTGGCGCTTTTGTGTGTGCTTTTATGACGAGCAACGCTTTCTATTACATTCAAAGTGAGGTAAATATATGCGGGACATGGAAGCAAACATAAATCAGCGATGAGGACTCTTTCCTGTAGCCTCGTTTTGTCTGCCATTACTCCCAACTTGAGGATAAAGAGAGATGGAAAAAGAGAATGGAGAATGAGATGAGGAACAAAAAAGAGATGAAACCTTTGCCATTGAAAGCTTGAGCCTCATTATGACAGCGGTGCTATACATTTCCTTGTCATATTAATGCTGTCCCACACTGAGCCACTAATCGTTCTGTTTCTGTTAAAACACATTACTGGTCGAGCCAACGTTTCTGTGTCGGGATGTTTGGGATGTTCAAATAAACAGAGCAATGTTTCAAAAGCGCCATAGAATCACAGTGTTCGTAAAAATGAACTAACTGTATTTTTGCATATTGCTTTTCTGCATATTAAGCTGGGATAGAAGAAAGTATTTTAACATCAACAAAATTACAGTACACACTTTACCTTTAAATTTATTGACTCAATGTTGAAAATCAAGGCCATTTCCTTTTAGTGCATAATGATTTTCTTCCATCTGTAAAAAAAAAAATAAATGACTGATGTTTTAATATAGCTGTGAACAGTCAATGTATTGTTTCAACATTTTCACAATCTGACTCATGTGTTCTGTCCTCCTACAGATGTTCTTCGTATTCTGCCCTTTGGCCTCTTGTCTCCTTGTTTTTGATCATTTTGTTTCCCTCCTTCTCCTGTCCTCCTTTCTGCTGTCTTTCCCAAGCAACTTCTTTCTTAAAAAATATTTAGCCATCCGTGATAGCAAGTCAACTGCTGTAGCATCATACGCACAGTCATGCGCACACATACGCTCTGTTGTTAATGTATTCAGTTTAAGATTCATTCACCCCTCACCACACTTCTACATGCTGTCCCTCTCTGGGTGTGCTTTAAATAACCAAACCTTTGATGTCTAAGCTAATGTTCTAGATATGCACGAGGCTGAGATGAATGACTACTACAGTACTGACAGAGAGGAGAGGTATATTATGAAACAATTTATTGGAGTATCAAGCGAATACAATTGGAAGTAAAGGGAAATGAGCCTGTGATGTCTTTCACTGACCTGATTTTAGATATTCCACCTAGTTAAAACTCTGAATCGTCACCCCTATGTCCTATTTTTGGCTGCTTTTTAGCCAGTGTGCCTTTGTTTTGAATATAGGAGATGACGCTAACTGCTAATCTGTTAGCACTGTGAGTTTTTGTGTGTTGATGTGACAGGCGGCATTGACGCCATCACAGTTTACAGTGAGAGGAAGCAGCCAAACTCTCCAGATGGGCACTTTCCAGTGACTTTGGCCTGCTGATTCACTTTCCTCTTTGGTCACCACTTCTGACTTCCAGTCAATGTGTTTTTCTTCACTGTGCTAATTTGCATATGATACTGTAGAGGCAAGCATTTCTTAATGTATTTTAAAAGGACATACATCAGAATCTGTATTACAACAAATTAATGAGTTGTTAAGTACCCTTTGCGATAGTGTGGGTAAATTTTCAGCCCCATGGTTAATTTCAGTCTGCGGGCACAAAAAGGATAAATGATGCTGAGCATTTTTGTAAAATGACCACCATTATCTTCATTTCAATTATTAGCTCTCACTTCACCAGGGAGCGAATTTCACTGCTGAATATTTTACACTTGCCTTTCTGTTCTCTCTCCTCTTTCATTTTCCCGCTCTGGTGCTTTCGTGCAGCTTCCCTGGTCTTCGATCTCTGAAGCTGATGCCTTTAGCAGAGGAGTTGTCCCTTCATTACACCCTTACATGTCACTTCTCTAAAACATTCATCTGAAAAACAGTTAAAGTGCTGAAGTTGACTGCCTTTTATATTTAATATTACGTTTTGCTATATATATTGATGATTGTAATCATACATATTTAAAATTCATACATTTGCCCTTTAAGTGGCATACAGTCTGGATAAATCTGGTGCAACTGAATTTGGCAGCCTGTTGACTGTCATCTGTATTACCCAGCTAGCCATTTTCTGTTCACTGTGAAGTGCCATGTTGAGGGCAGCTAAAATGTCGATATTTTCCAGTTAATAGCATCTTAATTTGAACCACGATCTTGATTGATAGCCAGTATTGTTAAATATACAGCAAAATAAGTCAGGCGTTACCTGAGCTTGCAGTCTGTTATCGAATTTGATGAGACATATTGTCCACATAATGCAAAATGAGTTGTCGTGGCTGGAAGTATGCAATAATATACAGTGCGGCAGCAGTTTTTAACAAGAAATACAATTTAAAGTTGAATGAACCTGCTCTCCACAGAGCCAGTTGTGTTTATTATTATATGTGTGAAAAATAATGTAAATAAAATATGAATTAAAAACAAATAGCAAATAAACTGCATAGCTTGGTCCATGTAAAATATTGTATTGTACCTTAGAAGGTACTTAGAATGTTCACTGTATAATACAACATTAGCTGAGAGATAATTTCTTTCATATATTTGCAAAATTTCATATGGAATCAGAATCAAGAGCTTCAGAATTTGAATCAAATCTGTATCAACACTCAGCTCAAGGACACATTTATGCACATTCCCATTTACAGTGGGCCTAGAAAAGAACCACCCCCCTTTAAAATAATCACATGTTGTTGCTTTGCAGCCTGAAATGAAGACGGACACAGTTTTTGTTGAACCACCTTTTGCTTTAATTACAGTCTTTAGTCCACATCTAGACTTTGTAATATTTGCCCACTCTTCTTTGCAGAACTGCTCAAGGTCAGTTAAATTTGATGGTGAGTGTTTGTAGACTGCAGTCCTCAAGTCATTCCACAGATTTTCAATGGGGTTTAAGTCTGAGCTCTGACTAGGCCAAGCGAGGACATTCATCTTTTTCGCCATCCACTGTGTGCTCAGTTTTGCTGTGTGCTATGGGTCATTGTCATGTTGGAAGGTAAATATTCTTCCCATTGACAACTTACTGGCAGAGAGCAGCAGATTTTCCTCAAGAATTTGACAGTATTTTGCCCCATCCATTTTTCCTTCTATCCTGACAAGTGCTCCAGTCCCTGCTGCAGAGAAACACCCCCATAACAGGATATGACCACCTCCATGCTTTACTGGAGGAATGATGTTATTTGGACAGTGAGCTGTATTGAATTTCCGCCAGACATATCGTTCAGTGTTGAGGCCAAATAATTCAATTTTAGTCTCATCTGCCTCAGAATCACCAAGGTGCCTTTTGGCAAAGCTCAGTCGTGACTGCATGTGGCCTTTCTTGAGGAGTGGCTTTTTTCTTGCAACCCTCCCATACAAGCCACTTTTGTGGAGAATTTGTAATATTGTTGTCACATGCACACAATTTCCACTCTGTCATAAATTTCTGCTTCAGAGTTGCTGTAGGCCTCTTGGTAGCCTCTCTGATCAGTTTCCTCCTGGCTATGTCATTTCAGTGTTTTTTTTTTTTTTTTTTTTGGAGTAGTGACATTCCTGATCCCACAGGGATTCGTGTTGTACCAAATACCTTCCACTTCTTAATAATAGACTTCACTGTGCTTCTAGGCATTGATAAAGCCTTTGAATTTTTTTTGTATCCGTCTCCTGACTTGTGCCTGTCCACAACTTTATCCCGGAGATCTTTTGACAGTGCCTTGCCACCCATAGCTGATTGTTTGCTTCAGTTGCACTACCAAGGACTGGAATGCGCCGGGAAATCTCTTTTCATGCTGAACCAATCAAAATGACCACAGCTGATCACAGTTGAAAGTCTAATGGCTTGGTGTGCCATGAGAAGGTGATTAGCTACACCTGATTGAGTTTACAAGTCATTTTAGGAGGGGGGGGGTGATCCTTTTTCCAACTCTGTGATTCATTTTTTTTTCAATTTCTGACATGTTGGTGTTATGTCTTTCACTTGGGTGTCATAAGTTGAGTAAATACAGCTTTATAAAACAAAAACTGTCCATCTTCATTTCAGGCTGCAAAGCAATAAAATGTGATTATTTTAAAGGGGGGTGATTCCTTTCTATACCTACTGTATTTTTAATTGTAATATTCCACATAAGCATCTCTTCATCATTCCACTTTGTAGAGATACTTTTGCCATCTAAAAATTAAGACTAAAAATAAAGTGTTCACAGAACTTGAATAAAACATAAGGCATACATCATAAGTTTGTATGCTTTTTGTCTGAGTTCTGAGAATTCATTTGCTTTAAACTCTTGATGGTTCCATGAAGAACCTTTAACATCCATGGAACCTTACCATTGTACAAAAGGTTCTTTATAGTGGAAAAAGGTTGTTTAGATCATTAAAATGTTCTTCACCACAAGAAAAAATGGTTCTTTTAAAGAATTCATCACTGAAAGGTTCTCATGATTTGAATTTTGTCATAAATGACCTTATAAGAAACTGTAAGAAAATTAATCCTGACATACTAGACAACACGTTTCTAAACATGGCGACAAAATCAGCAACAATAGGGTAAATAAAACTGGCAAATGGTCAGTACAACCATATTAATTATGCATGTATCCCAGTGCATGCCCAAGGACACATTCGTAGACATTCCCTTTTATTTTTAAATTTAGTACATATTTCCAGTTTTCCTGCTTGGCACATTTCCAGAAGGCCAGCAAGATTTTCATTTGAAGTTTGGTCCCATTGGAAGTCCCTTAATATTTCATACATCTATTCCAGCCACTAACTAATTACCCCAGTACAGTGTCAAGCCCTACAGTACAGAGCGGGAGATGAAGCTGTGTTTTAGAATGAGTGAAGGGGGATGGAGGAACACATCACTGTACTTTGAGATTTGAGCTGAATAGCTGTTGTGACGTGCACAAGATCTGTGGTTTGCATTAGAATCACGTACATCTATACTCTCTTGTGTAAACTTTAGTGCAGTTATGTCAGGTTTTTCTCTATGATGCTTCATCTTTTGAATGTTTCACATAAGCATCTGTACATCATTGCAGTTTGTACAGACACTTTCACAGTTAATGCTGTAAAAATGATGTTAGAACTGTCTTTTTTTGTTTTTTTATGTAAATATCTTGACTGAACATAATGTAACGTTCTCATGATTTAAAATCAGTCATAAATGATCATACAGGAAACTATGAAAATTAATCCTGGCAAAATCATCAACAGTGTAAATAAAACTGGCAAATGGTCATTAAAACCATATTAATTGTGTATGCTGGGAAGAGGGTGCATGGGCCATACTACAAAGTTTTATTTTCATTTTTTTCTACATGTTAGGGCTATTTGACCTCAAAAAGGTAAATAGAAGCATTATTCAAACTCAAATGCTTTTGAGATTGACAACATAAAACATATATCATAACATAAAAGCTAGCATTTAAATGCATTATTTGTGTTCCTTAGTTGTTAAAGTAAACTGAAAAAAAAAACACACCCCATTGGTAAAAAGCATACCATTGGTAAGTTTGTCATTATTATTTAATGCATCATTTAGTTGATCTATGAATCATTTTCGCAGTGTATATGTTTTTTTTACTATTGTGTAGAGACTTGAAGTCAAAGCATTTAAAACAACAAGCGTTGCACTGATGCAGAGGTGTTTTTCTCTTGGTACTATCTACTTAAATCATTTCAGGTGTTTTTTTCTCTCTCTCTCTCCTTCATTCTTCACTTTTAACCTTCTACTTTGTACACTCCATCCCTTGTCTCCGCTGTCTTCTCTGTTTCACTCGCTTGTTCCTGCTCTTTCTCTCTCTCTTTCCCTCTGATTCTCCCAGGAGCCCAACTGACCTAATTCTCCTCTGAAGACATGGCTGCACTCGCATGGGCCTGCAACGCTGTTTCTCACACTCATATCTTCCATATCCCAGATTCACCTCACGTTATGAAAAAAAAACAATATTTTTATTTCATCAGCTGCTGTAGTTTCATGCAATGTCCTCATTAAACTACCATGAAAGCCATTTTTTTTAATTCACAGCAACTTTAGCATGGTGTTAGCAGCGTAGAAGTTTGTTGAGTTTTCTTCGTCAGTGGACCCATTACTCTTGTTTGTTGCCAAGGTCTTCATTAGCTTGAAGACCCTTCTGATAGGAAAGGCCTGATTAATGAAGATTAAAGCAGTGGTTCTAATTTGGTGGGCCACTCACAAAACAAAATGGGTCACAAGTCTGTTCTGATTTGACAGCAAAAATAAATAGGCTTAGTAACTCATAAAAATGTGTCCGATGTCGTGTATCTTTCGTTCTTCTGAATTTTGATTTAATATTGAAAAACGAGTAAAAAAAAAAAAAAAAAAAAAAAAATCGAAAGACAACGATTCAGCTTGATTTTTCATTTTTGCGTTCTAAATTTTCTACCTCTGAACGCAAAAACGAAAAATCACGCCGAATCGTTGCTTTTCAATGATTTGGAAAAAATGAAAAAAAGGCACCGTTTTCTCAGTTCTATTTTTACAATATAAATCCGAAATCAAAATAACGAATGCCTGGGATTCTCAAATTTTGTTGAACCCCCTTCCCATAAAACTATTTACGTAAAGTACCCCGAGCTTTCAAGTTATAATTAAATTAATTAGGCTAAGATAGCCTTGACACATTTCGCAGATTCATGTTCTCCAATGTTGATTAATGGTTCACATTGGCACATTATTTTATTTTAAAATTTTACAAATGGCGCATGTATATAGAAAAGTTATGTTTATTATTATTTTAACTCTAATTATAAAAAATGAAGATATACAGTACATATATTACTGTTCTAAATTACAATTTTTATGTAAAATCCAATTATAGGCCCAATCATTATTTTATTTTTCACTGCAAGATACAATACTATTTATGTCTTAAATTATTACATTTTAAACATTCATCGCTAAATTTCTAAATTTCTCAGTAGAAATATGGTAGATTCTCTTTTTTTTAAATCAGCTTTTCATTAGTTAAGCCATTTTATTTGAGAAGTATCAATGTAGCTTTGCAAAACAGTCCTACAGTGTTGTATTTTTACTGACAATATTTCCACAAAAAAGACGTGTTTTCTCTGACGGTTGTTTTGAATCAGAACAAGCAATGTCCGATTCAGGACTTAATGACCCTTTTGAATCTCTCATATTCAATTAATTGTTTGAATCTTTTTGAATAATCGAGTGTTGCCTTGTCCAGTGCCTTGTCCAAATACCCGCACTTGCAGTCTTTGCACTTGACCACTTGACTACTTATGTGACGTATTTCCTGTATTAAACGATCAGAGTGGTTCCAGCATAGGTGACTCAGTTTTGGTTTTTAATGGCAAAGTGGTCATATTTCTTTTTGTTTCTTTATTAAGTTAATTTACAAATATGTTTGGAACATTTTATGTTTGTTAAATTAAAGTTTTTGTTTTTTAAAGGAACGACAAAGTGGCCAGAGGCAGAGCATTATGTTTGATCAATTTAGCCATCTCAAACCAACACGACTTGCCTAAAATAAACAGAAATAAAACACTTCATGCATTTCATAGTATTAATTTAACCCTCTATGGGATATCGTCATTTATAAATGATGCTAAGGAAATTGCATTTAAAATTCAATATTAATGTTCAACCAACAAAATTTTGACATCAAAATGTCAAAAATGACATCCCCTTCAACCAGTAAAATTACAATTTATTAGCCATGTGCTTCACATAGTTTTGGTAACTAAGTAGTAAAGGAGACATTAGCACATGTTAGGTCACATGCTCTCAAGGCTCCATAGTGAGCTCATTTTAGACTAGAAAATACATATAAATTCAAGTTATAAAAAATATAATTGTACATCCAAATGTGTTTTCTAAAGTTTTTTGTAATTTTGAATGCACTTTTATAAAAACAACAACTCAGAGACCAACAATTCTGAGCGTTAAGCATAACTGACAAAGTCCTATTATGTGATGCATATTTTGTGTAGCTGGCACTATTGACCAGCATTGGCGGGCAGTATAGTAGCCTTTATGCATGTGTTTTAGGTTCATTTTTGTAAGATTTTTGAAGAGACAAATCTGTACTTATTTCAGAAAGTATTGATAATAGTGATATGAGTGCATCAGAAAATCAGGTTGTAGTAATAAAACAAGTTGTTGAGGACCAAGGAGGATAGAAGCAATGAAGGTGAGGGCAGTGATGAAGAATAGGTTGTTGTGGAAGTCAGGCATTTGGGTACATTATTGTATGCCAGTTTAAAGATGTGATCCATACAACAACCAGAGGTCAGGAAAGATGCCAATGTATATTGGCATTACTATACTGACAGACAGCGATGCTCCAACGATGACTGCAGAAATCAACATCTACTTATGTGTGGGTTGTGTGGGGTACACTGAAAAAGAAGAGTCTTGTTGACTTTCACTTGTGCTATGATAATTGATTTGAAATTACAAGATGAAACACAATGTTAAAGTTGTTTTAATGCTTATGAAACACTAAGACATGGTTTTGAGGCAGTGAAATTGCATCCGAATTTGTGTCAAGTTTTAGACATTTTCACATGCGAGTTCCAAATCAAATATAGCAGCACAAGAAAAAAAATGAAAGTTCATAAAGATTTTTAATGGTTTTTGAACAGTAAGACATTCACTTCTTTTCAGAAGTGAAAAAGCATTTGATTGTCGTGTGAAGTTTCAGACAATTGCCATAAATAATTCTACAACTTATGGGACAACGGCAGATTAATGACGGATCATAAAAAAAAAAGGTCAAAGGTCAAACTAAGAAAAAAAAGGTGGAGGAAATGATTTTACACCTAAATATATGTAAAATATAAAGTCAAATATTTTTTAAGCGGTAATCACAATAGTCCTAGAGAGGGTTAACCTTGACTTAGAAAATGAGCCTTAGGGAATCCCATCCAAGGAGATTGGAAGCTGAAGCGCACTTTGCAGGACATGGAGGCACCAGCGCGAACTACAGAACTACAGATGGTCTACTTGTATTTGTTTGCACTAATAATATCAACAAAACCTTGTGGTTTTGTAAAATAAGGAAAGCAAACAGGATGCGCTTTCTGTCGTCTTAGTCTTGAGCAGGAGCGCTTCACCGACATGATAAATATATCTATAGAATGCTTTAAATTACTATTTTAAAACGAAAAAGTTCAAATTGAAAACAAAAAAACTCTCTCATTATGTAATCTGTGCATTTCTCTCTAAAGGCACATCCAATAAGGAGATGGCGAGTCATTTATTTTTGAAACATGGCTCAGAAAAACATTAGTTATTAACAAAATAATTCAAAATATTCTCCTCACCTATTTTTCACTTTTTTTGTTTGCCATTTTTTATTTATTTAGGTGTTGTTTTTTGGGCCTCTGTGCCAAAATTGTGTTTGCATTCAGTAATCTGTATGGCAGCATTTTTGTGCACCTCGTTGAAAAATAACTAAATAAATAAGATTAACGTCATAATATTTTAAGAATGAAGTCAAAATTACGATAATAAAATCATGTTATACTGCGTGAAGTTAATGTGAAAATTCAACCTATGGCCTTCACTACTCCTGCAAAAAAAAAAAAAAGAAAAAAAAAAGTCTGTGGCATCCGTCATTCTTTTGACTTTTTTTTAAAAACTCTGATTGATCGATTCATGAGACATTAATTTGTATTAAATTGTTCTGATTTTTTAAAACATGCATTCAAATATTCATGTTTACTTCGTGCTGCAAATATTAAAGAATAAAATATAATTGATTCATATGCAGCTAGAACTGAAGCAAATTATCTCACTACAAATTAAAGATCGTAAAAAGACGTTTATTGTTTGTATTCTAAGATAAAATTGACAGAGGGCTGAGACTTTGTAGTAACAAAGCACAAAAAGGCGAACTGGGGCGGATTATGAAAGTGGGCTTGCCATGCTACAAATAATGAATGGGTTTGAAAACTTTAAACATCAATTTGCCTAAGCCATTAGCCTACCCCGCTAGATACAACTAGCTTTACACCGGGAGAGTGAGATAGTCAGGTTTCACGTAAATGTGTTTACTCAAAAAAAAATCAACAATAGAGCCCGACGTTAAGTTAACCCGAGTTGGCAGCAACGTTGGGGGGCCCGTACAAATTTTTTGCATATGGGACCGAGGCTGACTCGCTATGCCACTGCTCAGAACAGTGAATCACCATGGTCATACCTTGTTAGTTGTGCGATATTACCAGAAGTATGCAGAATATGTATTAAAATGATTACCTTCCAGTCCGAAAATGAAGCTGCTTTCCACATCGAATACAACAAAAACATAAATTAACGAACATGTACTCAGGTGAGATGACAGCAAGTGGGTAACTAGTCAAAGCAATCCATTAATATGACGAAATGCAGCCCAAAATACATTTTAGAGGGTTTTAATGGGAGAATCATTGTGCATTATGATAGATGTGCTTGTTTGTAGCGTGGAGATTGTAACATTACATCTTATATTTGATGGCACCCTAAGAATCATTGGCACAAGGTACCGAGCCTACTTTACGGTTGAGGAGTGTAGGGCACGGGTACGCTAACAGCGGCCCCCGACTCGCCCCGCCGCCAATGTAATAACTAGTCGGCTGACTTTTGACACATGCATTGACATAAGGACCGAAGTAGCAATTTTCTCATCAACAGTAGTGTCACCTCAAGTGCTGAGGGGAGCCTCTAGGTAGATAATTCATATATACGCAAGATTAAGTCAAGTTGAGAGTTATATTAGCGACAAGTATATACGATCCTATATATAATATATATGGTATATAATCTTTTTTACCCTTATAAATGGGCATCGTAATTTACTCATGTATGATAATTTGTGGTAGGACTGCCGTGTGTGGTTGTCTAATGTAATAAACAGGATCTTAACACGTGGAATGAGTTGGAGAACGCTAGGGTTGGGTGGGAGTAAAAGTTATTAGCATTGTGAGATGGTCACTTTTTAGAGGAAACTGTAGTCGCAGAATGATGCTCAGTTACAGCTGAGACCATTTGAGATAATCTAACCTGTATGTGGGTGCATTATGTCGGGAAATATACAGTATCTGACTTGCAAACTACTTTGCGGGTGTTTTAAGGTATTTCTGTATTTCTTTTTATTTAATAAAAAATTTTTGTGATTGTAACAAACAATGAATGACATAACAGTTTTTTAATTGGCTGTGTGCATAACAGATGCTCTCCATTTCTGTTGCCAAATTTGGCTTGTATAACAATGTTGAACACAAAGCCTTTGTACATTGCTGATTTAAATCTGAAAATTGTATCATCCCAGGTTGTGTCCTTTATTCACTCTTCTCTTCATGTGTGTTCTTTCCACTTTCACATTTGAAAACAGAGGCTGAGCAGGAAGAGGGGGAGCTGGGTAAATGAACAATAGTGTAAAGGATCAAAGCTTCATGAGAATAGAGAGATATAGTGTGGAGACTAAATGTTCAGAGTACAATCATCAATTGGGGTTTGAGGGCAAAAGAATATACCACAGCTTCTGTAATGGTTCATTTTACATGAAGTAATAAAGTAGTATGGAGTAGCGGAGGCATTTTTCAAACAAAATCTTGAACAGTTCGCATTGTTAGTTTAGCAGCTGGTGAAAGAAACACCAGAAGGATGTGTGTGTGTGTGTGTGTGTAATGTGTGTGCCTGTGTAGTGAGTGCAATGCATGTGAATGTCTAGATAGGTGAGTGTTGTGATGATTTTACTTGCACATACGCAATTATCATACAACCTAAATATTATGCAGCAGAGAAGTTTCTTAGAAACAAATCAATAATTATTGCACCATAAATTCTTCCTTTCCAACACTGAATTTATTAGCTGACAGGCCCATTTAAAGGAATAGTTCACCCCGAAATGAAAATTTACTCAACCTCAGGCCATCCAAGATGTAGATTAGTTTGTTCCTTCATCATAAGAGATTTGAAGAAATTTAACATATCACTTGCTCACCAGTGGCTCCTCTGCAGTGAAAAGGTGCTGTAAGAAAGAGAGTCCAAACTGCTGATAAAAAACATCACAATCCACAAGTAATCCACAGGACTCCAGTCCATCAATTAACATCTTGTGAAGTGAAAAGCTGCGTGTTTGTAAGAAACAAATCCATCATTAAAGCACAAGTTTCTGGGCAAAATACTAATCCATAACCCTTAATAACGTTTCCTCAAAGTGAAAAAGTCCATATCCTATGATCCACTGGTGAGAAAGTGATGTGATGCTAAATGTATCAAAATCTGAATGAAAATTTGAATGCAATATTTATATGAATTTAGTGTGAACAACCATGACATGTAGGTAAATTCTGCATTTTTCTTCCATCTAGCAATTCAGGGTGGAAGCACCACCTTCCTGTTTTTAGGGGTCTGCAAGCTGTTCATTGCTGTAGGGTAGCACATACGGCCTTGCATAACGTTAGAAACGTGTAGGTAAGGTTTATTTTTAAAAGAATGATGTGGGTTTAACAAGTTCAGTTTTATCAACAGCATTTGTGGCATACTGTCGATTACCACAGACAATTTTTACTCGTCCCTCAGCTTGTAAAATGGGTCTAAATTGTTTTCAGTGGTAATTGACAGTATGTCACAGATGTTTCAGATAGAGCTTAACTTACACGGAACCAGAAACTTTCATTTAACAAGGTGCCTGATCGAATCAATCTGACCTTTACAGTTTGTGTGACACATTTCAGTGAGGTTTGTTTTGTGAACCTGTCGGAATGTAATGCAAGCTATGCAAAGAGGCTGTTATTGACTAAAACAACTATTTTAGGCCTGACAGCAAACCCACAGCCCGCAAGTAAGCATTGTTACTCATGTCACATTTGAAATGAGCATTTACATAGATGTAAAAAAAATGGCCATTAACAGAATATTTTGGTGTTAAAATCTGTTTAAGCACTGTCAACAGCATGGCAGGCTGTCAAATATCACAGAAAATAATTTTGGTTGTTTTTTCAGTTCATAAAAAATGTTTGTTACTGCAGTTAGAAACAGTGTTATAGTATTATTCATATTTTGAAATTATTTTTTCAAGTTTTAGTAATTTTGTTTTTCAGTCATTTTAATTTTTTTCTAAATATTTCTATATACTTTTAATTTATTTTTATTT
Source organism: Sinocyclocheilus anophthalmus (assembly GCA_018155175.1). Lineage (NCBI taxonomy): Eukaryota > Metazoa > Chordata > Actinopteri > Cypriniformes > Cyprinidae > Sinocyclocheilus > Sinocyclocheilus anophthalmus. The sequence continues at coordinate 29,488 of JADLZN010008300.1, read as the reverse complement.
CAGTTTAAGTTTTTTAATATAATTTTTGTACTTCAACTTTTTATTAACATTATTTAACATAACATTGTATTCCCATTTAGCTGCCAAAGCAACATTGCAATATTTAGTTTAAATTTAAGTTTAGGTTTTTCATCTAATATTTAGATTCTATTATTTAAATTACAGAAACAAAATATTTTTAATACTTTTAGCTTGCGCTATGAATTTAACAATTCCCATATTGATGTGTATTTAAAAAAAAAATCAGTCTTTAAATCTGTGTTTACCCTAATTCATACGATAAGCTTGCAATATTGGTTTAGCTACAGTATTGAGCACTTAGGTTGGATATGGTGAAAAATTTCAGGTTTACATAATTTGTCCTTGCTTGTTTATGTCATGTTTGCAAGTAATGAAAAAAGATCCAGGGTATTATAGTGGCAGATATGTTACTTGCTCAAATGACATATTTTTTTGAAATATGCCTTGTAGGACTTTCTTCTTACTGTCAGTGGTGAAGAACGACAGATTCACATGAACTAATAAAATGCTGAACACAACTGCCATAAAAAAACAATTTATGTTTGTGCGATTTATGTTTAAGCCACAGATGGCGATAGAGAGGCCAAAGTTCTGTTGTCAGCCATTAACGTTTAGTCAGGTGCTGTGTGATTGTCTCAGACTTCACAAAGTGCATTACTATAAACTGTTTTTGGCTTGGGACAAAAATGTGGGACAAAATAAAATGTCAAAATACCACTGTTTTTGGTGCAGGAAAGCATTGTGAACCTAAGGGGGAAAAAATAATAATTAAAAATGTATGATCTGACCCCATTATTACACTCATCATGGTGAAAATTTGGATATGTGGGTGGTTTTAATTTCTGGGTTGCACAAACCCCCCTATTGCTAACATAATCATTAGACTTTCAAACCATCAGTGAACATATGTCTGTCTGTGCCTGAAAGTGTGTGTGTGTGTGTGTGTGTGTGTAGGGGCGTGTTGTGTGTGTGTGTTCACTTGAGTAAGCACATCTCAGACCAAAACACTGAGCAACCCAAAGGTTTGGGCATAATGCTGAATTAAAATCACAGTTAGTTAGTAAGCAAGTGTATCTTTCTCTCATTAGAGCATTTAAAGGTCCCATATTGTCAAAACTGAAATTTCCTGTTTTTTTCATGATAACTGAGGTCTAAGGGCTATTTAACTACCATATAAGTTTCAAAACAGTCAGTCCACAGTAAAATGCACACAGCCTGCATAAAGTAGCTGTGATTTTTCACGAACTGTCCCACCCGAGCCCGTTCCACGCGTCCACTGACAACATAGAATACATGCTAGTTGCTGAAGCAAAAACACAGAACATGTCGAAAAGGGTTCACTTTTAACCAACGAAAACCAGAACGGCGACCTGTACGTACCCTCTCACTCAAAGGATGGACGATCTGACAGGATTGTAACTATGAGGTGGATCACATCTAACATGTATAGCAGGGTTTCTCAAATCTTTCCCTGGAGGGCCAATGCTTAGCTTCAACCCTGATCAAACTCACCTACCTGTGATTTTCTAATGATCCTGAAGACATTGATTAGCATGCCAGGGTATTTGATTGGGTTAGAGCTAAACTCTGCAGGAAAGTGGATCTCGTGGGCCAGATTTGAGGATCCCTGATGTATAGTAAAGACAAACTCACCGTGTCTATCTAGTCATGATAAAGATGTATATACATATCAATTTCAGCAGGCAACTATTTTTACAGCTACATTATTGTCCCAGCCACAATTAATCACAACAATGTATATACAATTACAAAATGATTATATATAAATCATCAGTTTGCTGTTTTACACACATGCACACAAGACATTATTTCATACACGACATAGTAATGAGATGCAAGAAACATAGACATATGGCAAGAAATCTGTAGAAGCGCCCATAACAACAAAAGACAATACTTTATTGAACCAAAAATTTTTTTTTTTTTTTTTTGTTTTTCTGATATGAAGTGTGCGCGGCAAACGTGTGCATTTTGACCGACGTTCTGTCCAGTCTGCTCGTTTTATCGCGTTTAACCACAGCTGTCATCGTTTTTTTGTCTGGCAGTGGCAGCAGATATGTGATCAAATTTCTAATTTGAGGCTGTATTACGTCGATTCTGGCACCCAACATCACAACAAAATTATATTTTAAGCTCCTTATGTAGCCGAATCTGCACTGGTTTGAATGGGCCGCCTCCAGTTTCCCCTTTGTTTTGCTGCCGCCAGCTAGCGCTGTGACGTTGGCTGACCCTAGTTACCTGTGGTTTGCCTGGCCGTGCGTCACTCAGAAAACAACAGGCCAATCAGAAGAGAGGCTCATGAATATTAATTAGACAGGCCAAAATCGGCAGCAGAGCTCCTGAGAGAGGAGCTGTAAAAATATATTGAGATGGTTTTTGGTACTTATACCGCAAATATATTTTCTTAAGGACATCAAGACTTAAAATAAAACTCCAGAAAGGTGTAAAATATGTGACCTTTAACCATGACTAACCACGCTGCCTTTCAGCGTTAATCCACTTAATGCTAATGCATAATTCATAAACAATAGTAAGCGAACGCATATTTACCCTCCTGACTCTCTATTACAACCCGTTTTTCTCAATTCATCAAATGTAAATCTGCCAATCCATCATCGAAGAAGAATGAGAATGTTTTATTCTTCTGCTGTCCTTCCCGTGTTTGTATCTCAGTTTTGGACTATAGCTGTTTGTCACTCGTCAAATTGATTTTTGCTTCAGTCAATCGCTGCTTTTATCCACAGGCGTCTATTGACCAAAGGTTACACACACCAGCTCCTGTTTTAGTTCCACTGTCTCCCCACTGGGAGATATAAAGTATCTATAGCTGAGAACAGCCTGTAGGGAGACAGAGAAAGGTAATGATGCGGATGTCTTGTATGTGGCCCCGACTGTGCGAGACCCCAGGGACCTCATTTAGACTCTGCTAGGACACAGGCATCTGTGTTAAAAAAGCAGCAGAATTGCCGAAAGAAGGGTCTCATGAAGAGCCCTTTTACCGCAGCTGCCAGCATGCTTTAAAAACTCGTTATATAGCAAACCAGAGAAATAGTCGCATCTCCTGCTGTACCAGGCAGGCGACAAGCCCGTCTTCTAGCTTTAAATGTCTTCAGTTATATTTGATTTTCGCTAATGGGTTTAATGTAACTTAAAAAATGTTTTTTATTGCAAAGAAGTGGGACCTGTTCGGAGCTCTGTGTTTCTGCTGCTAAGCAAGTGGTATGAGCATCATTTCATAGAAATCCATTTACAAGGCTTCATTTGCGTTTGTTCTGGAGCTTGGTTTTATAATATGTCCATAATTCTGACAAAAAAAAAACACACCCGGGGTTCCTCCTGTAGACTGATGTTATAAATTTACATTAGTGCACTGAGCTAAGTTCGCTTATTAAAAAGGCGGGTGTAAATTATTTTCTGCTCTGTTGTTGGTTGCAGACAGTTCAGTGATGAGGGAACTATGAACTATGAGTAGATCGCTGATTATAATTGGGCAGAGGGTTCACTCATGCAGTGAAATTCTCCAAGGCATAAGAGAGTACAGCGAGCATCAGGAGTCCCTCATTATATTGTGGCAAAACCACAATGAAATAATTTTGTGTCATCATAAGAAACGATTCCACTTAATATTAAAGACAATAGGAGCTGAGTGAAGACTCAGACAGGAAGACGAATGAAAGCATTGATGGTTTCTGTCTTTCTAATGAATAAAATCTGTCCTCCCACAGTCTTGTTGTACCTGCGATTTTTTAACACAATGAATTCCTCTCCTCTGCCTACACGGGTCTCAAAATACCATTATGGATACTTTAACATTTCTCATGAATCATTGAACCGATTTTTACAGTACATTTAGAGTTTTCATTTTAGATTTCTTTCCCTTCCCACTTGAATATGACAAACATGTCAGTGGCATGTGGTAGGTTTTTTTTCTAGCTCCGTGACACAGTTTTCACTTTAAAGATATATGGAACATCATTTTTATTTTGTAAGCAATAATTTTCTAAATGTATCTTAATTAAAGTAAAAAAATATTAAAATAGTGTGTCCCTGTAGCTTGAATAGTAAAACATGATTATAACAGTTCCAAGGTCATGGATTTGATCCCCAGGGAACGCATGTACTAGTAAAATGTATATTTTGAATAGTCCTTATGCATACCAAATTCATTATAAAAAATAAAAATATCAAAACCAAATCACAGTGAAGTATCACTAAAAATTGAAATTGATTAAATACTTCTTCTTTGGAAAACAAAACACAATATTTTGAAAAAATGTCTTTATAGTCAATGAAATTTAGTGCAAACCAGTGTTTTTTTTTACACCATAGTCTTTCATTTTATGGACAGTTGAACCATTTCTCAAATTATCTTCTTTTTTCCCCACAGACGTCAGATTTGAAACAAAATGAGAGTGAGTAAATTAATGTACATTTTTGGGTGAAATATCCCTGTTTTTGACAGTGTAATCAGCTAGTCAGAGTGACGTGACCATGCTTTCTGTCCTTACCTTCCTCTACTGTACTGTTGATTATTTTCTCATTGAAATCTCCTCCTTCATAGAAATCACCCCTGCTAAACATTTGTGTGTCACAAATGGTGCATTCTCCCTGTTCTTTTCAATCTGTTCTCCTTTCTTTTTGTGTTCCCTGTGTATTAACCTATGCGCACTTAAGCTCAGGGATAAGGAACTCGTTCTAGTCATGTACATCGTGTACAACCTACAGAAACGGGCTAAATCTACATCCATGTCTTCGGCATCAGTTCTGGTCAATTCATAGCATTCCACCTGAAGGGTAACAGATTGATTTAATCCAGGCCTACACTACCCTTCCTGTACGGAAGCTGTCCTTTTGCTTCAGCTCCAGATTTCTGAGCCTCCCTCCTGAGGAGCAGACAGTTTGGATGAGCATCTTGTGTATGAATGAGAGCCCTTCCCTCCTCCCTCCACTGATCTGTGGAGCATCCAGCTGCTCCAAGCAGCAGCCCAGCTGGACTCACTTAGCCTGGATGGGGTTAACACTGCCCCATTTACATTCATGCCAAAGTCCATTCCAAGAATTCACTAGTGAAGTCGGACATGTTATTGATTTTGGAGTCGGTCCAAGTCATGGATGGATAACTTAAAAATGAATCCAAGGCTGTGTTTATACTTGGTATTAACATCTGTCTCAGGTGATCTGTTCACAAGTGGTCAGGCCAAAAGAGTTCAGTGTGTTTCTGCATGTTGATAAAGCAGAAACCAGTCTTAAAAGTAGAACTTGGGGCAAGTTCATTTTGACATCAGGCAAACCAGATAAGTTTTGTATGTTTTAGCAGTAGAAGAATAACATTTTGAAGAATGTTCTAGTCACTCTTTTTCAGACAATTCAAATGAATGGAGAACGTCTCGGTTATGTACGTAACCCTCATTCCCTGATGGAGGGAAAAAGACATTTCTCACTTGGGAGCCCAATCATCTCTGAGTATAAGAGAAAATGCCAATGAGAATTGGCTAGTGGATTTTGCATGCTGAGCCACTCCCCATGCACACGGTTATATAAGGTGACAGCGCGCATCCACTCACTAGGTTTTACACTGAGGAGCCAAGAACGTGTCCCGGCAACAGCGAATGGTTCAAGGTTTTGGCATGAGGACATAACGTCTCCGTTCCCTCTATAAGGGAACGAGGGTTACGTACGTAACCAAGACATTCCCTATCTGTCGCTCACTATGAGTTATGTCATGGGGTCCATGGAAAACGCCACAACCTGAACACCGTCACAACCCTGTAATGTTGTGACAAATTCACTGACCTTGGTACCGAAGGGGACCAAATGGTGAGTACATCGCTGCTGGAGAAGTCCATGCTGCTGCTCCATCCACAAAAAAGTTTTTGGAAGGGATTTCAACCATCAGTGAAAAATTGCTTCAAATTTTTCCTATTTGTTCTTTCAGCCAGGCAGAACGATGGGGAAGTGAGCCTTGAGGAAAAGGTCGCTACAGAGACCACATCCTACCCATAGGGAGGTGACATGTGGAGATACTGATATGGACTGACCCAGGCCTGGGGCAGTACTACATATGAAATGGGTCTCTGAGGCAGGTCCTACCTTAGATTAGGGATATGGAACAACTGCCAGAAGAGACTGACAGAGTGGTCTGTCAAAGGGAAGACATGGGTTCACCGAGAGGGAAACTTTACCATGGAAGAATACACATATGGGAACCTAGCCCAGTACAGGGGCTGACCGGGACTCTGGGTATGCAAACACCAGTACTGGGCCTGGCGTCAGACTGCTCCGCCAAGTCTGACTGCCGGGGGTGCTTAAATTTAAACCAAAATAAATGGCTTAAATTATTGGCAGCTTAGTGTTTAGTAAGTAATTTACACCAAAACAAAAGATAACATCTATCCTTCATGTCCAAAAACATTATTTTTGGCTACAGTGCATAATAAATGCAGACCAGCTAAAAGGATTGTGGCTTCCCTACGTGGGTGATTGAAGGTCGTGGAGGATACATCCCATGCATCCTTCAAATTCAGCTGAATGAAAGACGCGAAACGAAGGCTGCCTTCCAAGGATCCTTCCGATTGAGATGGCCTTCAGCGACGTTTGATGACATGGCAACTGAGATATGCAGCCTTTGTAGGATGCACTCTTCCGTTTGAGAAACACCCGTAGTGACTGACAGATAGGGAACTGGAGTTTCAAGCTTCGAAAGGACCAATAAAAGCCCCGTAAAGGTATCATAAAAGTCATCTGTATGACTCATGAACTATATTCCAAGTTTTCTAAAGGCATATGCTGATTTTGTGTAAGGAACAGGCTGAAATGTAAATCTTCACCAACAAATGTCAACCAAGAAGTTGTAATGTCCAATTCGTGAATTAATCATTCTTTATTCTTTAATCAGTCAAATATTTTGAGGGAATCATTGGATTCAGTTCACAAAACGATTCAGAAGGGAATGAAGTTTGGATAAATTAATTTGCATTTTTGTTACTGTGATCTATTTTCTAAATGCATGTTATTGTTGTTATCGTGAAAAATTTCATATCTTTTTTCTTCCATTTTGAATCAATTTTAATCAGAATGTTCATAACTCTATCTCCGTGGAATATGCTGGATTTCTTAATCTTTCATCTATAATAAACCCTGCCCCTGGGCCATCGTGCGCCTAATGGTTAGAGGAGCAGAACTTTTAACCCAAAGGGTTGTGGGTTGAGTCTCAGGTCGCAGAGGCGGAGTTGTTGGTGGGGGGAGTGAGTAACCAGCACTCTCTTCCACCCTCGATACCACGGCTGAGTTGAGACCCTTGAGCAAGGCACCAAACCCCCAACTGCACCCTGGGCACCGCAGCAAAATGGCTGCGCACTGCTCTGGGTGTGTGTTCACAGTTTGTGTGTACTACTCACTGATGTGTGCACTTTGATGGGTTAAATGCAGAGCACAAATTACAAGTATGGGTCACCATACTTGGCCACACGTCACTTCACTTTCTTACAACTGACTGCAACCTCGCATTCAAGAGATTCAAGATTTTTTTATTTGTCACATAAAGTACATGGTTATATAGAGAGTATATGACCAGCAGTGAAATGTAAGTATCTGCCTACTTACCTACCTGCCAAGATCTGCCTACATCCTATTAACAACGGAGTCCCCACCCTACATTTTCTTTCCTTTTCAATAATTTGTTTCATTTTGATGTATATCAAAGTACGGAAGAAAAAACACTACTTCTGATCTATCACAAGTGTAAATGGTGTCCTGTTTACATTTCCCTTACAGCGCTCTGTGATACAGTTGTTGATTCCACATGAAAATATACCCAAGCATGACATTTTATATGTATATGATAACTGTAACAAAGAAGCTGAACTGAAGGCAGAATATTTGCTTTACTAATTCGTATGAGTCTTTTCTCAATATTTTCATTACATCTGAGGCTTGAGCCGAGGCTCTGGCAAATATTGCGTCTAGCAGTGCCAAAATTCTGTTTCGGAACACCAAATGCATAATAAACCCAGCAGGATGATAATGATTATTGTGTTTGTCTGTGAGAGGTGGACATGAACACGGGACTGCATGCTATGATTTAGCACCAGATTAAGCAAGGGGAAGAAGGGAGGACATCAAACTTCTACGCTCCATGCTGTGACTTTTGAACTTGTTGCTGTGCTGGATTGTGAGGAGGTGTGTGTGCTTGCTTACGCGCACGTGTGTGTGTGTGTGTGTGAGGTGTGGGTTTGGGTAGATGTGTTTGGAGAACAGCACAGCTCCTCTCATCCATCCTGTGGGATTGGATCTGGTGTTTAATGTGTGTGTCTCTGGAGATGAAGATTCATTGCTTTAATAAGAGCAGTACAGACAGGAGAGAGAAGAGCGCTGCTTTACGGAGAAGCGTCTTTGGGAAAGCTGATAGTTGAGGGTCTTATGGTCTTTAATGATGGAGGGAGGCATCTGTTGCAAGCTCATCTTTGTAGAAGGCACCCCTCGAGCCTTTTGTCGCTGCCTCGTCTTTGTCTTCGTATCTTTCTTGAACTTTGTCTCCAGTGGACGCGTTGCCTTCTGCGAGCTGGGAGAATGTTCGAATGCTAATTTTGGACCCAAAGATGGGTGTGTGTGTGTAAGGTGTGGGTGTGTGCAAAAATAGCCATTATGAATATGCATGGACCCCAATTAAATAAACATACATTTTTGCCAGAACTGATCTGAGAAATCACAAGCTTTCAGACAGTAATCCTTCATCCACACCGCATCTCATAATGGAACATTAACAAAGTCTTCCCTACAAGAGAGAATGATGTGCGGTTCAGTATGTATTTACGGTGCACCTGAGCCCTGTAACGCAGGGCACGTGCTTGTGTTGAGTGCAAAAAATGAGCGAGAGCTGTCAGATGTGATCCATTGTTCCAGTGCAAGGTTCCCATCAAAACATGCGCATCACTACCCTAATGTAAGCATGTCACCTCCTGTATTTGCATCCATCTCCGGAAAGGAATCCACACTCGTTGTGAATATATCTTGTCAGCACGTTCATGCCATACGAAAAGAGTGTTAAAAAGTGCCTGTAGGATGAAAGTAGCAGCTCTGGCTCAAAACGTATAACTTCCTCTGCATTACAGATGGGCCACATTTGTCAGCTAGTCATCCCCCCAATGACTAGTCTTATTTATTTATATTTTTTCATTTAAAAAATATTTAAAGCTAGAGTTTCGGCATAGCTATACTGTGTGGATGAATCTGATGGTTTGAGACGCACCGCTAGTTACAGATGATCGCCTTATCAGTCACTAACAACATCAAAACTCTGTCAATGCTGTCAGTGTTCTGACGTTGTTGAAATCAGTAGTTTTAAAATAATGTTATAAAAGTTCAAATAAAATTAGACATAACGAATGCTATTTATATCAGATAATGGTGGAAACTATTTGTAAACAAATAGACCAAACTAGTAACTGGTTTAGAGATTCAGTTGTTGTGGCTTTAAGCTATTTTCACTTCATATAGTAGTAGTTTTCTTTCCTTTATTTACAGATATGACATAAACACATGGACGAATGATGAAAATATGCCGTTTCTGTCCTGTCAGCTCTAAAATATTAATTATCATTGTGATTTAGGGTAAGGCAAAAACACGGTTTGGAAGATGGTTTTATGATGTACTTGCTCTTTTGCTAAAAATGTTACATATCGTGTTGGCCTATCTTTAAATAAAAAATCTATTTATTTAAATTTTAATATCTATCTATATATAATTTAAAGTCATTTATTATTATAGAGTTATTTATATAAATACATAGGTGTTATAAAATATTAAAACATGCTTCTAATTGATTTATTTATTATTATAAAATTGTATCTTGCTCTTGCTGTACATAATAAAATCCTCTTGCAAAAGTGGCCACTGCATTTTGAGAATATTGTGCCATGTTCAGAGAGAAAGAGGAGGAAAGAGAGTGGGATTTGGTCTGAGCCAAACTCAAACCCCACAAGCTCTTCAGCCCTTTTATATTTCAGAAGCAACGCACTACCTTCTGTGCCACAGCTCTTACATGAGTGTTCAATTTTTAAGATAGCATGTCAAGTTAAAAATAGTTTAACTTTTTGAAACACGTCTGGAGAGCCGTGAGTTTCGTTTCATTCTGTTGTGCCCCGTTTAGTTAAATTTGAACACAAGAAGACATTTTATGTAAAGGACAATTTGGGAAATGTGTCTGACTGGGGTCAAGTGAACCCGAAACCAGCCGATTCAGGAAACTAGTCAATTTTAAAAATATTTTCATTTGCTTTCTCAAAAATCTGTCCATTGTAGTTTCTTATATTCTATTAATGGGTGAGCATGTTTTTGTTATTGTTACGACCTGCATCTGAAATATTATCAAGTCAAAATTTACAACACCACAACATTGTTCTCATCTTGACTACATTTTAATTTAGACACAAGCCCTATGACTAGCAGTGCAGAACATGTTTTTTTGGGTGTCATATTTTATTTATTGAAATGCGGAAATGTTCTAACAGGCCTGTCACATACAAATCATCATGACACAATTTAATTTTAACTGACTGTTATTGGGTTGTTTGTGTGGTACCAGAAGGCAGGTAACACAAATAGCTATGCAAATATAACAAACATGATATCTCAGAAGTATGAGTAAAAATGGCATGTTGACTTTGCTGTAGGATGAACAGCTGTCAAGCACAAGCCTGGAAGTGCCTCGATGGTTTTAATTTCTACACTTCTTTTTCTAAGCAGACAAAACAATATTCCAGTTCATTGCTTCATATCAGATATTCAGCGTGAAATCAGCATAGTCCTACATAGTGTTCCGGTTATGTAATATTTCACTTGTTCCCGACCTCTCCTACTGTATGCCAACCCCTCCCTTGCATGGATCCATGTGATGGATTAGGGATTAGGGGCAGGAGCCGGAGCTGGATTACACAGCTAACAGACCAGCGCTCTCTCTTCTGATAAAGATGCTGTCACTCTCTTCACGCTCTTCCTCACTGATACCATCAGTCTTAAAGGTCTTCTTTTTCTCTGCACAGACAAACATGTCCTCTCAACCATCTGTTGAACTTATTTTCACTTATATTAATATATAATATATTAGTATATTCACCTTATATTCTGATCTTGTATTGTGTAATATATCAGAAAAATTATTTAGAATGTAACACAAAAGAGAGATTTTGGTTTCTTTTAGCAATTAAAGACAAAATTGTATTCTTTGGAGTGCTAACTCTTATCTATTACTATTACTATTATATGTATATATATATATATTATATCTATGCAGTAGGTGTGTGTGTGATGTGTGTTGTGTGTGTGTAGGTTGACAATTTTATGTGATGTTGCATTTTTAATAGAGACAAAAGCATGCTGTTTATTATTATGCAAATATGGGAAATATAAGTTTATTATTAACTAACAAAACTAACATTTGGTCCCAAACTAGCTAGCCACTAGTGAGAGACAGCTTAATAGGCAAAATCTACAAACCTGTGACTTACAACCCTGATACATTATCAATTTTCACTTATTTATTTAATTTTATTGCTAGAATATAATGAAATCACACAGATCAGCATTTTATGCTATGTTCAGACATGCCCCAAACAGGGAAAAAAAACTGTTAACCCAAAATGAATGGAAAATAAATGTAATATATTATTTTGTCAGATTTCCTTAAAAACATTTCTGAGGGCTAAACATATCTCATTTTAATAATTCTTTGTTGAAAAACCTTGTACCCTTGTTCCAGTAAGTGTCCTATAATCAGTGGGCCTTATTCATAGGCAGAATGAATTTCTGTGTAATGGAATGGATTGTTTCACAAGAATGTTTTACACAGAAATTGTTCTGCACATGTTGGATGAATAATGTCCACTATTTCCAGTTAATGTTCCAAAAATATTTAATTTGTTTTTTTAACCAAACAAAACAAATCTCTTTTCAGTCATGTTGAAACAGCATTAAATAGGATTTCGCCATTTCTGTGTGGGACCTGTCTTAGTGAGGCTAGTTTGTGAAGACACATGCTCCTCTAGAGTTTTATTGAGATTGATTGCTGTGTGTGTATGTGTATGCTTGTTCTCCTCTGGACAGGTGGATGCTGTCATGCCATTTGGGTGCCTTGCTCTGCGAGATGGGCGGTCATACAACAGCCTGTCAGACATCACTGACAAATACGAGATTGGACAGGTCCTCAAGGCGTGAGTGTGCATAGATCTGCCATTAAAGCCTTAAGAAAGTAAATCCATCAATTATAGACACGTGATCTCATTAAACTTTGATTCAGGATGCATTTCTTCCAATACATAGGTGTTTGTCACAGCAGTGTGCTTCTTAAAACAACCGATTTACAACCATAAGGGGTATTTATTGCAGCATAAAATGCAGCATTCAGAATAATTTCTCTTTGCAGAAAAGAATTTTGTGAGCTGTGCCTGGTTAAGGAACGACAGACGGACAAGGTCTATGTGTGCAAGAAATTCCTCAAGAAGGATGGCAGGAAAGTGCGGAAGGCAGCCAAGAACGAGATCATGATCTTGAAAATGTATGTGGTGACTCAAAATATAACAGATGATGTAGGGTTTGTGAGAGGCTGATCTGATAGGACAAAGAGGAAAATTAAAGGGATAGTTCACCCAGAAATCAAAATTCTGCCCTCGTGTATTCAAACTCAAATTTCTTTAAACTCTGGAGCACAAAATTGAAAATGTAGCAGGGTGAGCTACTCCTTTAAGGATGGAGAGGGTAAGAGATGCTGTATGTATCACCCTTGGTGTGATTATTTCTGTCCCTTCTCACTCTTTTTGAAACACTTTTCTCTATTTAATGTGAGATAAAGAAACTATTCAGCTTTTTGCCGTGATGTGTTCATTCCAGGGTCAAACACCCAAACATCCTGCAGCTGATTGATGCATTCGAGACCAGGAAAGAGTTCTTCATCATACAAGAGCTGTGAGTCTGACATCCGTTTGCCGTGATCAGTCATGTTCCCTTCCCAGTGTCATTCAGTAGGCCAAGGACAAGTCTCTTTACATCAGAACATCACTCTAAAAAATGTACTTCTTCATATCCACATCTAGCCAGAACTAAGATCTATTAAAACCCTGTCATCTGCTTTTGCATGAATGACACTGACATGCTATTACAGCTATTAAGATTGCAGTAATGAGTTACTATGATAGAAAATATAGTTTCTAGATATTTAGTCATTTATCATTTCCATTTAAATCTTAAAGAGCCTATTATATTTAGCTTGCATGATGCTGGTTGCAAATCTAGTATTCTGCAAATGAAATATTTGTAGTGTTCACATGTCATTTTGGTGGCAAAGGTTTGTCAGAGTTGCACTACATTAGATGCACATGAAGTCAGATGTAGAATTGCATTCAAATATTATGATATATTAAATATAAATAAAAATGTCTACATTGTAAATTACATTTAAATCTAAATCAAGTCATAAAAATTTGGTGAGCCTGGATCAGAACATTTTGCTAGTAACTAAAGTTATGAACAAATGTTAGATTGTAAAATCTTTGAATATCTTCTCAAACTGTCATTATTTAAAAAATACCCAAAGTAAACATAATATTTGTTGAAACATAACGTTTGAGTGTGAAATATTTTTGATCCTACAGTTGAGTGTGAGGTCATTTTGTTTGAAAATATAAGAGTTGAGACTGATTTTACTGTTTCAAAATTTGGGCACCACTTTTGTATCGCAAAACCATTTTTGACCAGAATTCCAATTTTACTTAGTGGAGTTAAATTTGTTAATAAATAAATAAATATATCGTAATTTATATTGAAACCATAAACATATCGACATTTAAAAACTGACACCTTCTTAGAAGGCAGCTAATTTGGCCAAATTTGGCCATGTTTTTTATGTAATGGTTAACCAAAATCCTTCTAATATGCTATCATTTACTAACTGATTTATGTTTGGTGATTAACCACAAGAACGGATTTTGATTTTAATTGATTATTTAATATATTGCCAGTGCCACCCCTGATCATTTATTATATTGACCAGGCCACCGCTCAGCTCAAGGCTCCAGTTTTCTGTGGCCCCAACAACCTTACTGTTGATTAAATAAGAATTAACTTTACAATACATCCGGATCTCCCTTCTTTTCTCTTATTAATTTTTTTCACAGAGCCACAGGTGGAGATGTGTTTGATTGGATCTTAGACCAGGGGAACTACACAGAGAGAGATGCCGCCAATGTGATCCGTCAGGTCTTAGAAGCAGTGGCATACATTCACTCCCTCAACATAGTCCACAGGAACTTAAAGGTGGGTTTGCAATCATAATATGATATTATTCATCAATGAAAAGTACATATGTGCAGTCCAAATGCATTGTGTATAATTCAATAACGGAGTGTAACAACATATGCATTAAGTGGAATGCAACTGGGCTGATGTATGACTTTTGTAATGATACCTTGTACTTTTGCTTCATTTTTTGTACTTTAATAAAGAGTCTGAATGTATGATTATAAGGCTGTAACTCGGTGTTAACACATGTTATTGCGTATGTGTGTGCTGGGGATGTTTTTGTCTGCTGAGTACTAAATGATAATCAGTTATATTAATCAAATGCCTAGTCCTCTTTGACTCATAGCACTGTACGTCTGTAATATTGCAGATGCTCCCTTTGGGTGTCATTAATGTTCAATGTTTAATGAAAGTAATAAACAGTATTTCCACCTCCTGTGGTTCTAAAGCAATTAAGGTGATGATGCTGTTTGTCATGAGACAACATGTGTTTGTAGTGCCCTCTAGTGCACGGCAGCAACACGCTGTGCACAATATTAGCATCAGACATTCTCTGTTACATGTATATGTGCATCTCATTTGCTCAAAGCTCATTCTTGTCAGTAATGCATTATTCTGTATTGCCTCCTGGGTGTTTCTTTTTAGATATAGCTTTGATGCATTTCTTTTTAAGGCTTGTGCTTGAAATATCACAGACTGAGATTCATATATTATATGTAGTTGGTCACCCAGGCCCCTGTGTGTTTAAGATTACTTTATTTTAAGACAAAACTCATTATTCACATTGGACGGCGACCACGCGCCGCCCGCGGTTTGTCGTGTCTGGTTGTCTGTGGCCAGCTGAAAGACGCTATCAAAATATTGGGAAAAGGCGAACTACCCTAAATAAGTACCTTGGCTAATGCCTTGTCTATCCTCCTCACACCGGTATGTGTTATCCCCACCCCTATGCCCCGCCCCCTCCATCCCCTCCCCCCCCCCCCCCCCCCCTGCTCCTTTCCCTCCTTCTTTTACCGGTGTTATCCCTGTACCGTTTATGTATTTCATGGGAACTGAGGTGTGTGTGATTATGTAGCGACAAGAGCAACCACAACAAGGTCGTATTGCGGGATTTCTACCTGTCCAGGTTTGAGAACGGCTCAATCACTGAGCCCTGCGGGACACCCGAGTACCTGGGTATTTATCACATGATCTCTTGATTTACCTATACTCGTATGTGAAGCACTAACCTACACAACTGTTTCTCATATTTCCTGTTAGCTCCTGAAGTGGTGGCTCGTCATCGCTATGGAAGACCAGTCGATTGTTGGGCAGTGGGGGTCATTATGTACATACTGTAAGTTGGAGTTGGATACACTCTGTTGAGACTCAATTGGTTTGTCAGCGATTCTTTTTCTTTATATGTTTGGTTCTTTAAAACAGGAGTTTGTGGCTTTCTGCTTTCTGAAGACTGGTCAGAAATCATGAGATTCATTTTTAATATTTTTGTTTAGTGTTTCAAAAATGCACATTGTTCCAAAACAGCAACACATTTACCATTTATTTTGACATCACAATTTTTTTAACTGCTAAAAAAACTGTCTGCCTATAGTTATAGACAGTATCTATGGCACCAACAAGTTTGAAAAACCTTGATGTAAATTTACAGCATATATTCCTACATACATACTAATAGATTCAACATAACAGATCATAATTACGGTGGCCAAGAGAGCTCAACGCCCTGCAACTTAAAAAAACATATGCAAATAGAAAAAGCACTAGCAAATTAAGAGAACATCTTCATCAGTTTGACAACACATGTGCTGCAAATACTCACAACACAACCAAATACAGAAATGCGCAAATACGCACAATTAGACCAAATACAAAAAGTGTTGCAAGTAGCACAGACTCCAATGGAAATGTTTCAAGGGGACCCCAACAACCCTTACGAAAAATGAATCATGGTTTTATTATAGTAAAAGTGTAGTAACCATGTTTTTTATAATTTTTGCTTTTTATTTATTTATTTATTTTGCATATTGATTACCATTTGTATAACCACAGCTGTACAAATACCATGGGTTTCACTATAGTAAAAAAATGTTTTTTGTTTTTTTTGTAGTAAAACCATGGTTCATTTTCGTAGGGGAAGTTGTACAAATTAGCCAGCCAGCTTACATAAGGTTTCACAGACAGTAATTGTGTATTTTGTCAGCTTATTTAGGCTAATCATATTTGGGGGAAAAAGCTAAGGACTCATATGATCAGGATGTTAAATAAACAAAAATCTCACCTTTCAGAACAAACATTGATAAACATATCCCAGCCAGGTGCTAAAGTGTTGAGGTTCCCGTAAACTTCTGTGTGGTCTGTGCGTATTTGCAGGAGCTGTCTTCTATTTTGGTTGTGTTGTGAGTTTTGCGACACATTTATTATGTCGTCGAAAGCCTTAAAATGCTGCCTTCAGGGACCGCATTCCAAGCGCAGGAAGCATCAAGCACATTACCGGATCCAGATTCTGCTTCTTCCGGTCTCCGGAGGTACCTTCGTCGATCGAATGTGAAGGCAGAATAGAAATGGCTCCTTCGCTGCCTTTGATATTCCACAATCCTGTGCGTTTCATTCTGTGACGGTTGAGCTAAAAATTAAAGATGGCATCTGAAAGTTGCATTTGGTGGTCAGTTTGTGTGTAATTGTATATTTCTGACTAGCTTTTTGCACTTTTGATGTTATTTCTAGCGAGAAATCAGTATTATAGTAATTAAATAATCGTTTAGATGTCACAAAAACGTTTTATTTTGTTGTAGATCATTAAATAAGTTAACCACACCGTTGCGCTGCTCAGCAGGATGTTAGAATCAATTCATGAGGGTGCTTTGTGCAAAAAAAAAAGCTGTTTGCTTAGTAATTGTTGGTGTTTCTAGATTTGATTCTGTTTCTTTTTTATTATTTGCAGCCTGTTCGATCTCTCTCCGGCCACTTACATATACACAAATCATACAATTCATTTGTAGTGTTGTGCTGGAAACCCTCCGTTCTATGATAAAATGAGAGGGACCGAGCTGAGGAGGAGACACTGTAGTATGCACAACGGATGACAGAGTATGTGGTTCTATTGCCGCATGATTGCTGGCGAGCGAAGGAATTTGAATTTGATTCACCATACTGGGATGAAATTTCCCCTGCTGGTACTAATATCAGGATCTGATAAGTTCCTGATCTCATCAAAACTAGTAATAATTAAAATGTCCTTTTTTTGTTTTTGATGCTTTAAATCTTCAGTCTTCTTCTCTTTAATGTCATGCAGCAAAAGAGCTCGTCTGCAGATTTATGGACATTGACCCAATGCTGAGAATTACTGCACAAGATGCACTTTCGCATGAATGGTAAAGCTATATACAAATAAACAAACTCAAACACACAGTTGCTTTTTTCAGAGACAACATGTCAACTTAATGTTTTCTTTTTTCTCTTTTTTTTTGGCCAGGATTGCTGGAAATGGGGCTTCGGAAAAGAATCTGAAGGAAGGAGTCTGTGCTCAATTTGAGAAAAACTTTGCAAAGGCCAAGTGGAGGGTAAGAGGAATCTACACACACAAAAGTCATGTACAACTTGCCATGTGCCTCTAATGATTGTATTAATCACTCTTCTAGAAAACGGCACAATAAATAATAGGATAATGGATAAGGACAGTAACTGTAAAGATGGTAATACCAAATAAAGCTGTTGTTTAATAAAGGTTCTGATGGTTATTATATTAATGTTTGCTTTTTCCTTGCATGTTATACCCAGGAGTTGAAGGTACTGTTGATATTAGCGGGGCAGCCTAGAGGCAGAGATTCTTTTCTCTGTATAACAATCTTTGACTTGGGCAATCATATTTCCTTTAGCATCAAACCTAGTGTACAATAATACATGGCTACTGTGTCTCATGGCCTGGCGACTTTGTTTTTGTCATCTCTAATCACTTGTCTCATTTTCACGCCCTCCTGCGACTTTTTCTATATGCCGATCTTCGCTGATTCGTCGAGCATTGGCTGGCTTGGTTGGTACTCATCCATCTTTGTGCCTGTTGGTTGGGTGTTCGCACCCGTGTCCAAGGGTTGCTGATGATGACGGACAACTTGTGATTGTTTGTCTGTCTGGCCGAGTGTACGATGTGACTCGAGGGATGATGGTTTGCCGATCTAACGTGTCGGAGGGTATTGTCCTAAGGGAGCTTAGCGCTGGATCGTGATTCTACGGTTAGGGTCGCTATGACCTAACAAATTATCCTGCCCAGCTCAGATGAGTGCGTGCGCACACGGTCGGTCTCTGTTGCGCTCCTTTTTGTTCGATCTAAGAAGTGCTGGCTATGCGCGACTAGTATACTGTACACGGTCTATGCTGCTAACGTGGTGCTGCTTCGTTGGCCGCTTTCGGTGCTCTGTCTGGTCGCAGGAATCTACCAACTCCAGCGATGGAGGGTCTGTATTCCACGCGTTGTTTCACTAATCCGCATGTTCGTTGAAGGATCCTCTTCGCCACCACTCAAGAACTAACCCACCATGATTTGGTTTTGTAACATCCTGTGTATGTCATCAGTACTGTGTTATATTTAGTATGTTAGATGTAGTCTGTCTAGTGCGGTAGAGTTTTTGTTGCGTTCGTCTGTGTGTGGCGTGAGTCTTGGGATGACGACTAATGCTCGCGCTGCATGAATATCTAGTGATTGTGTAGTGTCACACTGGTAGTGTAGTGTAAGAGGGGGTGCAGGGTTCACTGCTCCTATGCACTCGCTCGTTCTGGGGGGTTATGTGGTTCCGAGTGGTGAGAGAGAGAGAGAGAGAAGGCAAAGTGATTTGTCCTCAGATGACTTACCGTGGTCCTGATTCATTGATTCACATCATGCTTTTGTTGATGACACATACATATCAAAAACATTTAATTCAGGTCAGCAGCCAGTAACAAACACAAATGAGCCAAAAACGGCTCTTATTTTAATTTCATTGTTGGGTTCCGGAGTAATTTTCAGCTGTAATTTGTAGCTGTTGAACTAATTTAACTGCTAAAAAACGGTTGTTTTGATACACTGAAAAAAAGAGACGAAATTACTAAAATGCCCATCTCCAATGTGTTTGTCTCATGAAAGCGATAGAGATGGAAAACTTCTACCACAGACTGCCATGCTGTTAATGATGCATTTCACCTCCATAGCAAAGAAGACCTCATGTTACTTTATAATTGACTAGGTACTAAGGGTTTGGTATTTCTTCATTTCAATTTCAGAAAGCGATTCGTGTCACCACATTCATGCAGCGTCTCCGAGCCTCTGAAATGGGATCTTCTGATGGGGTAGTTGAAGGCCAGGGCGAAGGGGTCAGAGCGGATGAATTAGATGGTAAAGGGATACAAACAGACTCAGGTGGCATTTCTACTGTGAGCATGTCCCATGAGGTGTCCGCCGAAAGCAGACCAGTGGAGAATCAAAAAGGGGAGAAAGCAAGACACCTAAAAGCAGAAGAGAAAGAAGCAGAGACCCTTGCCAGATCAAACAGCTCTTTAAAAGTACAAGCAGATGAGCCGAACAAGAAAGAGTCTACCGAAGGCACTTCTGAAAGGGAGGACAAACTATCAACAAGAGCGAGCCAGAAAGCAGCACCCAGCCATCCTATCAAGACCTCAGACAACCGAGAGAACAATGTCCCCAAGGAGCCAGAGGCCACAACTGTTGGCAATGTCGAGAAGAAATCACCTTTCCCTGATACTCCAAATCGACGCAAAATGGCCGCCAATCTCTCGATGGATCATGGCTCATGTTCTGATGCCAAAACCAGTACCTTGTCAGTGGGAAAGGAACCACCGCTTAAATCAGAAGACAAAAAAGACACAGTCCATGATATGGCCAAAAATAGCTGGTGTCAAACACAGCTCCCAGAAGCAGTTGCAGAGAGGCCAGTGGAAGTAGGGGCGACTTGCGAGGTCAATCCTAAGAGCAGAGAGTTCAAGAAAGGACAAGCGGACAAGGGTAGCCAGTCTGTGAAAAACATCCAGTGTACATATGCAGGATTGGGATCTTTAAGTCTCGGCCATGATAAAACGGTATTTGAGCAGGAGCTGCAAGAGATGGTCCATGGTGCATCAGGGTATGGTAGCCCGTACTGTCCAACCTACTCTGTTGGACAGTATGCTGGTTTAGATCCCGGAAGTGGAGCCAGTGCGGATTGGCAAATGGATTGTGTAATCGAACAAATTGAGAAACAAATGGCTGCCGTGTTAGAGAAGATCGAGGGGGACATGCCTTCATTGCTGGAGCAGATCAGCGACCATCCCGAGACCCTTCCGAGGGCAAAGAGTGTCAGCTCTTCCCCGTCACCCCGACCTCGCTCGTACCATCATTCGACTCCACCGCCTCTTCCCACCACACCTCGCCCAGCAATGCCTTCTCTACCACACCTGACAATCCCACCTCCCTCATACCCACCACCTTCCCCACCCAGTCACATCCAGGGTCACAGCCATCCAACTGCCGATGATGGTAACAGTGACGGCCAGAAGTCTACAAAGCAGTCTGGCCAATCACCAAGGGGAAGTGTATCAGGAAAAGGGTTGTAAATATGCTAAGAGAGTGTGAACGCTCAAGAATAAAGTATGTGCTCCATGTAACAAAATATATTTGGGATATGGATTATGGATCCATGAGTACAGCATACGTTTTGGGACTGAACAATGATCTTTGGGCTCCAACGCAAAGAGCCTTGTTATTGATTGTATGTGATGGATAAGAAGCTTTTTTTATGTGTAAAGAGGAAAGTAACTGAGTAAACTGAAAATAGGGAACATTATTTTGTATTATTAGAGAAAACTGTTAAGGTTATCCCACTATAAATGGTTGCAAATGGTTCTGCTCTACACTACAAGATCATAGCAAACACTTATGTTTCCTAAATAACAATTTCATACAGTAATTATAATGTAGAGTCTGTGGAGGGTTTGGATACAAGAATTTATATAACTTGAAAAATTCACCTTTAAATAAACTTGTTCCCTTAAAACAAGATGGCATCCTGCTCTGTTTTGGAGAACCGCTGTGCATTTGCTCTTCACCAGGTACTGTGGACTTTGAAAGGTGTTATTATTTTTGTCACTTCATCCATCTTGGATTTTTGCTCTGAGATAGTGAAGTTGAAGCAGTGTATCTGTGAACTCTCATCAATCATTTACCTTCTTCAATACTTCCAATAAAACTATTTCATTTATCTCTCTTATTGTATATTCTCGCATTATACAACAAGTCTCTGCCAAACATGTCAGTCTTTCATTGATTGAGAATATAATCCTCAGAGTGCGAGAATTGATATAACTTTGAGATACAGTACATTAGAGATGATGTTTTTTTATTTTATATAACGGACTGTTCACTGTGGGTTGAACAAGTGTGGGAAAACGAACTGAGTTCTCACACTCTGTAGTATCAAGTTTCAAAACCTCAACAGCTCACAAAAAAAAAAAAAACTAAGGCAACATTTGAAGCTCCTGAATAGACATAACAATATTGCTGTTTTTTTTTTTTTTGCATTTGTAGTCATCTTGTGTGTTTTGAGAGCTGGTGGATGCTTGAGTTATTGATGTAGATGCATTGTGTTTACAGTGTGATTGTTTTTAATGGCTACAGTTATACTGTATCAATTTATTTCAGTGCACTTTTGAAAATAGCAGTGTTGTGTTTCAGTGGTCACTTTATAAGTTAGAATCAAAAAACACCTAACTGCTATACAGTATGTTTTATAGAAACTTCTTTTCTTCATCAGTATAGTGTGAGTGAACTGCAGCTAAATGGTCAGTTGGTGAGATCAGAGGAGTTAACACCCACAAGATGAGCTAATGATGTTAGAAGGTTAGAGCTGTAAATATAGAGTGAAAAGAAAGATTGACAGAAACAGAAAATGGCTGATAAGCGTCACATGTGTCTGCTGGGACTGATCATGCTCTGTGCACTTCTCACAGGTAAAGAAATGCGTATCTGCTCTATAAGATAAACGATGTGTGTGCTGATGAACAACCATCTTATCCAAAAATTAGTTTCATTTCTTGCCTAGTGTCGGGACGTTTCATGTGCACAGTTTATTTGAGGAGATCATTAAGTTTATTTTTTTTTATTTTTCTTTTTTTTTTTTGGAGTAAATACTGTTTTATTCTTTAATGCATGTTTAGAACTGTGCATATACTACTGTCACACTCAAAAGTCTCTTGCAAAGCTCTATTTATGTTAAATGTATCATGAAGTGAACTCTGCGGTATTCCAGAAATCAGGTTATGTGACATGCCTGGGTTAGATTATTATTATTGTTATTATTATTACTACTACGCAAGCAGCTAATTCAACGTTTGGCTCCAAAAACTGAATTAACAATCAGAGTATGTATCCATAGCAACCCATTATCTGAACATAACTGGCTCTGGAGCAGTCTGAGTTTACTTTAGATGTATTCAGCACATGCGTCCCCTGTTAATGAGGGCCCAGGTGATGTGACCGATGTCGCACATTTATATATATATATTTTTTTTTTAAGTGCAATACAAGAGCAATGATTATTGATTTGACTATCAATAAATTTCTTATCATCTCACACAGTTGGATCTGCATTCAAAATGATTTTTGCAACTGAACATTTTCTGTAATTTTCAGCCCTAACTCTGCTAGACGTGATGACTGTCAGTCCACAAAACCAATGCTGTCAGGTCACATATTTAGTATTTATAAATGATTAGAAAAAAACAAAAACTATTTTATATTTCAAATAATTAAAAATCACTTGAAAACCAGAAAAATATGATTACTTCATGTTGAATGTCAACTCCGTCACTGGCCCGTCACCAACATCAGACAGAAAACCGTACGGTGTCGGTGATATCTGGCAGTGTTGACAAATTTGGCTTCATGTAGCAGCCGCTTTGTTTTCTCTGTTGACGCTAGATGCTAATAGAACCTGCTTCAGGAGAATAACATTATCTAAACATTTCAAATAAGTTCCTCAGAAACTGGAAGATGGTGTTGACATATCATGGTCGTGACACTGGAAATATTAACATTAGGATTTCAAATATTCTAAAACTATAACTGAGCAGAGCCCGTCTGACACTGATGTACTCTGCAGAGGAGGAATGTGGCAAGGGGGTCCTTTAGAGTGACAGCTGCCCCTCATATTCCCTGATGTTTTTACATTTTAATGAATGTCTGACGGTGTTGACAAAAAGTGGGGGACGCAACTTTTGAAACCTTTATGAAACACACGTGTCCTCATTTTTCATTGTATCATGTATCATTTTTAAACCTACAGTTACAGTAGCTGGATATGTTTTCTCCCATGTCTCAAGAATCAGTGATTTCATAATCAAGTCATTAACCCACATTATTTTATTATTATGATTTTATTATTATATGTAGGTAGCAGTGGAGCAGAAGAGAGACTCGTGTGTCTGCAGTTCTGGTGAGATGCCTTCGCCTGGACCTAATGCTCTTTCTGGCTGCACATCAACTACATGGACCTATAGCAGACGTTCACAGACAGTTGAACTGATTGCTGGAGGGGAAAAGAAGATTGATAAAGAGAGACATGAGAGACTGAGTCTGGGGTCTGACTGCTCTCTGAACATCAAGAACGTCACAAAAGAAGATTATGGATTGTACTTCTGCCGACAATATGTGAATAAAGAACAACAACAAGGAACTGATGTATATGTTTATCTGCATGTTCTTCATGGTCAGTGTTTCTGTGAATTATTGTGGAATTATATATGATTATATGTTGAATTAAACGTAATTAAAAGTAATATTCGTGTCCCTGAAAAGACTGGAATCAGTCGTGTGATCTGTGTCTGATTTTCTGTTTCAGTCTCTTCATCATCCTCACAGTCTGAGATCAGATCAGGCAGCTCTGTGACTCTCTCATGTCAGTTATATTATTATCATCGAGTCACTTGTGATTCTTTAGTTCGTTCTGAGGGACTTCAGCTGATCTGGGTGAATCAGGCTGGTGTGGATCTGCAGACAGACTCCAGATTTCAGATATCCTTCTCCTCAGGACAGTGTATCAGCTCTCTGACTACAACACTCCTGAATGAAGATCACAGCAGAGAGTGGAGATGTCAGCTTAAACACAGAAATCAGCTGAAGACCTCAGCCACATATACTGTCAAGTATCCAAGTAAATGATTTATATGAACAATTAATCATCAGTAATTTAAATATGATCGTAGTCTATGACGTATCTGAACCTTCATCTTTTACAGCTCCAGCCGAAACAAAGACACCGTCTCCAGTCACCAGCTCTGAATCCACTGCAGCTCCAGCACAACCAGGTACATAATCAGCTGTTAAGATGAATGTTTGCTGTTACCTGAAGACCTCAGTCAGATACACTGACATGTTTTCAGATAAGAAACTACATTTATTTAACCTCTTAACTGTCACACGTTTACTTCAGTATATTAGGATTAAATCCTAATCTAATCATGACAAAATACATATCGTTGGAAGTCTCTAGACTACTAAATAGATATATATTACACAATGTTTGTTTGTGAACATGTGTAGAAACGAGTAATAGATTACATTACGACATGAGGACACCTCAAACATACACATCATACAGGGAAGTTATGTCATTTGTCACAAAAAATATTTTTCGTTTCCTTTTACATGTTTTAGTAATCATCATAAATTATATATCATTTGAAAGCTTAGAAGCCCAAGATTCTTCCTTTGAAAACCATTTTGAAATCGGACATTGAGTTAGAATGGAAATTGTACTTTAAAATCTTTTGGCAGTCTCGTCCCCCTTAGTGGGTGGTGTTAAGTGTCATATTACAAAATGTATTACCGTATTTTACAATCAAACGTTTTTATAATATTGACAAAATACATATCGTTGGAAAGATCTGATTCACAAGATTCTATATTTTTTGTGATAGAAGTAATATTGAGAGAGAAATGCATCAAATTCAGTGGAGTTTGTATGGCTACCTGGTGGCTATATATGGTACTACACCTAAACAAAATTGTATAGGAACCTCATTTTTTTATATCAACTTCAAATTTGGAACATAACTTATTTAGACACAAGGCTATAATTGTATACCAATTTTAGAGTAAAACCTGTTATGTAAAATATTTATTTTATATAAAATAAAAATAGTACAATACATTTTCTTTAAAGTAAATTTAAACTTCTATAACTTTTTTATACTTTCATTTTTTCTGACCTGATTGTCTTCTTTAAAAAAAGAGACCAACCTTAGGTCTGTATTCAAAAGCGTTCATGAATTATAACGGTTTATGTTTGTGCACTTTCATGTCTATGTTCAAAAATGGGGGTTAATAGATAGGGGGGGTGGGAAGATTTTGCATCTCTAAAATACCTAGATAAATGGATCATTACCCCAAACACTGAGATGACTTCAGCTGCACACACATTTGCAGTTACTACACAACAACATTTGCATGTCTTATTGATGTCGCATTATGTTTGAACTGAACTAATATTCATGATCCACAGATGCAGCTGACACAGCATCAGAAACTGCTGGATCATTAATCAGAGGTACGGAATGGCATTGCATGCACTCTAAAAAATGCTGGGTTGTTTCAACCCAACTTTGGGTCAAATATGGACTAACCAACATTGGGTTAAAAATTTAATGTAAAAATGTAACCCAAAGGTTGGGTTAGTCCATATTTGACCCAAAGTTGGGTTGAAACACTGGGTGTGCACTGAAACTATCAATGAATATGTAAATGGTTTGTCAATAATTGTTCATTGTTAATAAGCAATTCACAGTTTCTCAGATTGATTCTCTTCTTTCTCTCTATTCTGTCCACACATCTGTCCTGCAGTGATTGTGATTATTGTTGAGATTGCAGTGTTTGCTGCTCCTTCTGTGATTCTTCTTCAGATCATCTGTGCGAGAAGAGCTGTCGGTGTTTTCGTGAGTTCTGAACGTCACAGAACCTGATGATTCACATTGATCTCTAACAATCTGAATCACGTCAGTGCAAAAAAAGGATCAGTAAATTGTTTTTATTGATTTATTGTATTTATTTAGGAAGGAAGAACTCTCACCACCCAAAGGAAATAGAGATGTCTGCAGTATTACAATGAAACACCCTCTATAAATATACTATAAAGATTACAGCAAGATGTGTTTTAATGTTCATATTATTGTAAGTAGATGTAGGCCTAGGAATATGCAATTTCCTGATCAAATCCCTACTGGAAACAATTATACACAAAATGGGGATATCATTTCTTTAGGGAATTTTTGTAATTTAAATAAAAAAGTATTGATTTTCGGGAGATCTCATCATACGCGATTGCAGGTGGAAGAAAGCAATCGAACGTGGATGGGAAGCGGCGCCGCCGACAAAGAAGAGGGGACCTGGAATATCAACAGAGATATGGATTTTAATGATGCGAAAAGACTTAATAAAGTTGCTCCCATGACGAAAACAGGAAACTTTTGATACGAAAATAATGAGAGAGTTGTAATTCAAGAGAATATGGCCCCCCCCCACCCCATTGAAGTAATAGTTAATCTGGAGTTGCAAGCCATTAACAGTGGCTGAGAAATATGCAAACTTAAAGCGCAGCAGCTTCTAAAATTATAGAGGTTTCAGATGCATGTTTGATCACACATTTTGTTCCCCAAATGTATAAATGTTGAAGGCTGGTGGTTTAGGTTGCTATATGTTTTGTTTTCTGAGATGATGAAAAGAGAGGGGCTGCATCTTACAATATAATTGTGAGATGGAATCTCTAACTAACAGTACTAACTTTATTATATTGGTATATGAGTGTGAATTGTGTGGTTGAGACAATGTATACTTGAACTGTGCTTTTAGAGGTGTGATAAATATTTTTGTGGGCTTAAATTGAGATGAATATATTTAGAATATCTGCACTTATTCCATTTGAACTTTTGATACTCTGTGCAAAGTATGATGAAGGTTATGTATCCTGTCTGTGCATGTATGCAAAGACAATACCAAATAAGGGAAGAATGCAGGGATGGCTTTGATGATGTTAATGCAAATTGTGTGCAAGGCTATGAAATGCCAAGGAGAGCTTCAGACGGGGCCGCACTCCGATGGTGAAGACTTGGTGATGCGTTCAAACTTTATTAAGAAAAAGTCTGAGTATTTTTGGGGTAACTTATTATTCTGAAACTGAAGGACTTCCTTCGAGCCTTAATAAGCAAACTCGGACACCGGGGGAGATTCCAGGTCTCTTGACAGGATTTTATGGAGTCTATTTTGTATATCAAGCACAGCATTATAGATATTTTCATACAGCTTTAAATGTCATTTTCAAGTACTCCATATTGTACAGACTGCTTTAAATATGATATTAAATAAAGTCATCATCAAAGTGAGGTACCTTAATAAACATGTATGGTTATTTACACAATAGTTATTATTATAATTGTATTTTTATCTTTAAAATAAATTTAACTTTTACAGAAAGATTTTAAATGTTTTAATAATCCAGTTTATTTAATAACAATTTTATTTTTTTATTTTTTTTACGGATCATTTCGATGCAGAGACAACTCCTTACTTACTTATGTTTCCTCTTTACCCTAAACAAGCAAATACCTGAAGGATTGTATTCCCCACCCACAACATAGTTCAACATGATTTTATGTTAAGTATTGTAAGTATAAATATAAATTCACAATTTCAAAAAAAAAAAAAATTTTTTTTTGGTCTACAAATGGTGGTGAAAATGTGTTTGAGGTATTTAACCTATTGGGTATATTAGCAATATTTATGTAAAATAAAAGAGAGATTATGCTGTAGTATTTATTGATTTCATACACCAAAGGCACTGGATACAAATTAAAGACAGATATATGCTCATCTAACATGTACAAGGAAAGCAGAAAGCCACTCATATCTCTTGGCAGGATAACTTAATGGATAACTCTGGATAAACTGAAATAAGCCATCCAAAACTGAAAATGAATACAAAAAAATGTACATGTAAAAAAAGTAAGAAACCCCGTATGTTAATTAGACTATCGTCTGTCAATCTCAGATATCCTGGCCTGCAATTGAGAAATTCATTTCAAGAATTAATTCATATTTCTTCTTGTCCTTGAAAGCAAATTAAATTGTAGTTCATATTATCGTGTCATTAAGCAGACACAAATGTAGAGCTCAAAACGGTTACAATGTCTCTAAAATACGCAGCTGTAACTGTACCAGGGTTGAAGTCTTTATACAGACCAGTCACTCCGTCAGTTTGTTGGATTCTGGGGCCCCTGGAAACACTTAAGTATGACTGTCCAGGATTATTCAGCGTCAAACTCTCAGGAACTACAGCACAGATACAGATGATATAATTAGCTTATTTTGCATACTGATTTCCTCTTGGTCTTATGCACAGTATTTGCATGATAATTTGTAATTGGTCTTTTCCAATTACCAAAAAAAACGTGCTGTAAAATAAAGATAAACTACTGGCAGCTGTGGTTGCCTGCATTGTACTGTTAATTTACAGCTCTCCTTTTTTACAGTATGTTACTGTTATAGGCTTATACCACTCATTTTATTTGGGAAATTGATTGCTTCAAACCATTTGAGTTTAAAAGCTAGTATTATGTCCTGTACCATACTGGGTTAAAATTAAAGGTGGTGGCAGCATAAGTGTTAGCCTACAATAAGCAAAGCTCATCAGTGCCCATTAGTGGTGGATATACTTTATTACAGTATGTCAACAGGAAAAGCATACTATAGTGCAGCTTTATTGTTGTGAATTAAGACAATATACAATGCAAATAGCCTGCAATGATGATGAGGTGACAACTAGGAAGATGACATGCAATGATTACATGTGAGAGAACTCAATGGAATGGCCTGTGAAAACCCGTGTCCAAATGAGAAACTGGGTATTATTCTGAGTTCATAAGGAGATGCAGAGGAAAAGCCAGCAATATATGATAATTTAAGCACTTTTATCTGCCTTTTAATGGCTGTAACATTGTGTCACTGACTTCAGCTGGTGTGCCACCAGAGGACACTGTGTTTGTTTGTGAGTGAGCACATGGCTTTTGTTGGTGCCATGAGCTCTCCTGTTTATTGTCTGACTCTGCCCATCTTGTTACCTCATTATTGTTCAGTGGTTGCACCTG
>JADLZN010008299.1:0-145622 GCA_018155175.1 Sinocyclocheilus anophthalmus | reverse complement strand
TAAGATAGTGCTGCCCATATAATGAATATTTAGGTAATCATCATCACATCAAACACACACAAATAAAGTTAAGAAGCAGAAAGTTCAGGCTGCTCTTTGCCATATAACGAAAAAAAAAGGATTTGTATTGACATTAATTGTGAATTGTATACCTTTAATTCAAACTTTACTTATATAATCAATTGAACACAGAAAAAAATGACTTCATAATGAGTTTTTAATTATTAGTCTTTCTTGAGATGACTTCGAGCTAAAATATCTAAAAAGAAAATCTTTAAAACAAGATCAAAATGAGAAGCAACACTTTTTTTATAGATTATATTTTGAAAAATATATGTGTATTCTTACTGCACTAGATTTTTTCACTTGTTTAATCTGGTTTATTCTTAAAATATTTATATCAAAGACAGTGTCTTAATATCTTGTGCAATGTTACATACATGTTAAGGCATTTTATATATTTGACTTTTTTTTTTACATTGTACATTTTATACCATGTGTAAACCAATTAATAAAGACAACGATCACTAACAAATACATGTAGGCATAGGCAACGTTTAGACCTAGTTTGTTTGCTGAGCTAGGGGTGAACCAGACTACAGAGCAGTTCTGTAAGACACCATGTAGCTGCTTAGGTTTACCTTCAGGCCAAGGGTTGTGTGTTCTGGGTTTTGTGTACCTGAGTCAACCAAGCGCTCCTGGCTTAGAGTCACTACATTCAAACAAGAACATGGCGTATTCCCCCAGCCAATCCCTCCCGCGTCCTCCCACACTCCCTCCCCCTACACTCTTGAAAATCTGAAAAAAGAAAAAAAGAAAAAAAAAAAAGACTCTGACCTGAAACAAAAGAAAAAATGCAAAAAAAAAAAAAAAAAAAAAAAAAAAAAAAAAGAAAGAACGAAGGAAATGAAAAAAACTGAGAAGAAAAACTGAAGGCTGAAAAAGAGAAAACGAGTGGGGAACGACACTTAGTCCGAGCAAATAGTCCGATTGCAGAGAATCTTCCTGTGAGCGCCCCTGAAGTCATAGGTGCAATTGACCTGTTGGTAACAAGCAAAAAAAGTGATGCAGTCTAGCAGATAATAAATCTCATTATGAACGATCCGATGCAGTGACAACGAACTAGGATAACATAATTTTTCATGTATTAAATGTGAAACTATCCAAAGGTCTTATATTCTTTGTTGTTCGCATTTATCGACGCAGTGTGAAATCTACAAATAAATTAATCATTTTAGTGATGTTTTATATTGTTTTGGTTGTAATTAATTTTTTTATTTTACACTACGTGTTACATGTTTGGCGGATTGTTAGATTATATAGTTTTTTGAAAGTCTATTATGCTCCAAAAGTCTGCATTTATTTGATCCAAAAAAAAAAAAAAAAACACAGCAAAACAGAATATTGTGAAACCTATGACATGTAAAATACCGTTTCTATTTAATATGTTGGAAATGTAAGTTATGTTTTTATTTATTCTTGTGATGGCAAAGCTTAATTGTTCAGCATCATTACTCCAGTCTTAGTGGGACCCATGATCCTGTCCTAAATCCTCTATTGCTGATTTCAAGAACCAGTGCGTATTTTTTATAATGTTAACACATTTGCGGTTACCTTTACCAATTTTAATATCATCTCACTGAATAAAGTATGCTCATTTCAGTTCATTAAAAAAAAAAAAACTACGGACCCCAAACTTTTTACAGTAGTACACGTCTTTAAAAATTGGCAACAGTACCACATGGTTCTGGCGGCTGGTAACAATAGCAGAACCCTTTTTAATGCTAAATAGAATCTTTTTTATAGGGTTCCATATAGAACTATGCTTTGAAAATGCTATACCTTAATGGTGTTATAAATAACCTTTTTAATGATAGTATGTTAATATAATTTAATATTAGTATTATTTGTATATATTATTTATTAATTGTTTTTTACCCCTCTATCTGTCTGGCCTTATAATATCTTGAAGTGTCTATTAAGGTTTTACATAAAAACGTGTCCATTAGGTACATTTTATTTTTTTCATGACGTGAAATTGTAGCAAAAATGACATAGTGTTTTCTGACAACAGTTTGAGAAATACATTATTGAATAACAATGGACAATGAGAGTACATAATGCTTAAGAGTAAAGAAAACAAATTAAACGTAAAATATGAAGTGAAGATCCCAACCGCGTAAAATTATCCGTTCACATCCTCTATGCTGCCTCTAATTTTAATCAGTACTGTATTTTTGGTGATTGAATGGCATTTCCTCTCTGCAGATGAGGTTGTGATTTACAGCCGCTGAATGCACATTGAGTTAGATATACTTTTGCCTCCATTCATTTGTTACACTGTTTAAACGTGTGTATGAAGCCAAAGTAATTGAGCACTTCCAATGTTAAAAGGGAAAAGTATGTATAAAGTCTGGCTAGCTGAGTTTTGCATAACTCTAGTAATAAAAAATGGACCAGAAAGTTCATATCTTGTTTTACTTTCATGCAGAGGAGTAGAATACTTTACCTGAATAGAGCTGACACCTTGCATGTTCTCTTAACTAAAAAGAGAAAAGACATAGGAAACCAACTAGCATTTGAAAGTAATAAGTCATAGACGTTTAAGAAAGAAATTATGTAACCTTTTGACAGTGTGTTGACAGTCCTGTGGTAGTTGATTGCTGAGCTCCAGACAATCAGTAATGAGGCTCTTATAGTGTAGCCTCGTAGGGTTTTCATTAAACCAACACTACAACAATCACACAACATCAGCATTGTGCGTGATTAAGTAATGGTTTTTATTACATACAATTGTCAGTGCCCTTAACAACAGTTATTAGCTGAATACATTAATGAATGACAATTGACATTGAAAATGAATTAATACATAAAGAAGTAAAACACAAAATAAGAACAAAAAAATAGATGTGATGAAGACCAAGTTTCAGTGAAACAATCACAATCCAATCAATATGCTGCCTTTAAGTCCATCTTTTTTCCCCTATCGTTGCTACGAGAGTAAATCTTCGTTGTAAGCCTCTGCCGCATAGCCCGCTAGACAGCATCGGGAGTTTAGGCCGCTGTGAGCCCCCTTGATTCTGCCTTATAGAACGTATTTAGCTTTTCCCTCCCTTGATGCCGCCATCCTTTGAGAAGCTCTGGCCTATGATTGTGTTGCTAGTGCAGGGGTGAGGATTCCTTTGGGTTTTTGACTTAGCTCATCCAAAAAAGCTCTCATCCCTCCATCATGGCAGTGTGGGTATACCATTCCCCATTGCACCCTCTACGGGACGCAGCATGAATTCCCATTCGAAAGGTAGTGTCTCAAGTTACGCATGTAACCATGGCTCCCTGAGAAGGGAACGAGACGCTACGTCCCTTTGCATGCTTCACGGAATTCCTGCAGGTCTCCTTTAGAAGGGATGTGCATATGTTCAAGATGCTCTTTAGACTCTCGGCCACACCATTTGAACGTCAGTGCTGCCGTCTCCATGCAATTCAATTGTTGTTTAGACTCATGCTTCAGACAGCCCAGTCAGCCGGAGGCCTTCCCCATAGCGCCCTCTAGGGGATGCAGCGTCTCGATTCCCCTTCTCAGCGAACCAAGGCAGTTGATCTAGCTATATCCCCCAGTCCCAGCTCATGTGTGCTCAAGTCCAAAATAATAAAACTTATCTGAAGGTCTGATTTGTACTTTCGAGAGTGTAAAACTGTGGTACTAAGGGAACATCCTGTTCCATGGCACAGGGATCAACTATGACCTTCACTATCAGAATGTCAGTCTTTTGTAACTGCACTTGACATGATTTATGCCACCATTTGTCCCCTTGATTGCCTATATGACCTTCTTTAGCTTGGTGTGTGTACAGTTTAAAGCTGTGAAATCCTCCCTCCAGATCTCCTGACTGGCTGACACTGCACTGATGACCTTGGCTTCAACAATCCTCCCATCCGGTCCAGCGTAAGTCAGTGTTTCTTCAAAGTTAATTCACTAGAATCGAATTGTGCCACTGATTTATTTGTTTATGCACCTAATTATCAACAGCAAGAATGTTTGCAAGTAAATGTAAATTCATTCGTTGCCTGACACTTTAAGTTCAGATGAACCGACTTGTGATTTGCTTCTGAAGAAATCGCTGTCGTTTGGGGTTCAGAGTGACATCTGAAAGTGACGAATCTGAAGAGGTGCATGTCTAATCTTTTTAATATACTGCCAACAAATATATTCAGATTGATTTGTTGCTTATGGTGTCAAGTCCTTTTTTGTGATAGGGAACACATCTTATGAGAAACAAATCATTTTAAAAGCCGAAACACAGGTTGTGTCAAAATGCTGACATAAAAGTGGGCTGATTTATTGCTGTGTTGATTCGTTTATGGTTCTGGAAGATCAGGAGC
The DNA here is from genome assembly GCA_018155175.1 of Sinocyclocheilus anophthalmus. Classification (NCBI taxonomy): domain Eukaryota; kingdom Metazoa; phylum Chordata; class Actinopteri; order Cypriniformes; family Cyprinidae; genus Sinocyclocheilus; species Sinocyclocheilus anophthalmus. The sequence continues at coordinate 141,242 of JADLZN010008299.1, read as the reverse complement.
TGTTCATCACTGGCACGCGGCTTGGTTAACTGTGCTCGGATAACTGGTTTTAAAGCCATCCTGTCCTGTGCTCCGTGCGGATGTTGGAACAGACATCACCTCTTAACATATTCTTTAAAATGTCATTTGCTCTATTTACAGCATGTATGACATTGCCACCCTCGCCATCTGCTCTGTGATAATAAATTCAAGGACATACAGATCCGAGTAAAACATTACTGAAGTTACACAATGGCATCAGAATCACCTGTGTGTTCTACTGGTGCTCAGCATGGATTTTTCGGTCACACTTTATTTTAAGATACAATCTCAATTCTCAATCTTCTGCACAAATCAGCATATTAGCAACGAATGTCTGAAGGATCATGTGCTACTGAAACCTGGAATAAGTGATTCTGAAATGCAGCGTTTAAACCATCACAAAATTATATTTTTTTACATTGCATTTTTAAATATAACTGTATCGATACAGTATATATAATATATATACTATGATATATATTAGACTGTATATATGCATGCACATAATGTACATAATGTTTTCTCCTCTATGCCCGCCTTTCTGAAAAGTGTAAATTTTTACAAAGCTCATCGTTCTGAAAGCGAGTTGTACTCTGATGGCCAGCTATCCAGTGCATTGTGATTGGCCGATTACCTCAAGCGCGTGACAGAAATGTTACGCCCCCTACCATACTGTGATGCCATGTCCGCAGGAGCGATGAGACAAAAATATTAAAACCCATTACAAGCGAGGCATTTGTTGCATGCAGTGGGGGACATAATTACGGATTATAATGACTTATACTGTCTATTTACACGTTGCATAGGGGAAGGATCGCGCACAAAACATAAAACCATGTCTCATTTGTGATTGGAGAAATTACAAACAACAACCCTACTCTACACTGCCCAAAAGACTCGCGTTTGAATCGTCAGTGGAAAATTCTTTATATATAAACATCTGGTGAGTCAGAACTCCAATTGTACAAGCAAAGTAGTTTTGCCTTCACAACGAAACACACAGCTTCACACACGGCAGGCTTGAGTGAGCGGCGGCCACTTCTGGATAACTTGGAAGGCCGGTGGGCTTGTGGCAACCACATGTGACGACCCGGGCTGGACTCCACTTCGTCCACAGTGAAGCCGATCCTGCGATCCACAGCGCAAAGTTGATGTATGTCCTCAGCGACCAGCACAGATCAGCTAAAGGCATGACGAAGCGGATATCATCCTCATTTGGAAGACCAAACAAAGTAGCTTCGCTTCACAACGAAACACAGCGTCTTCACGACATGGCAGCAGTAACAATACTAGAGCGAGAATAAAAGTTGCGCCTTCTTCTTTGCGTGAACATTTGGGCAGTGATATGCAAATCTTCCCACATCGTGACAAAGACATATGGAGGCGTGTTAGAACGAGCTGTTTTAGGAAGGCGTGGTTGACTCTTAACTTTTATAGAATATCTCTTTGGATTTGAGACTTAAGTCTTTGCAGCTTTACAGATCTCTTATTGCACCAAGAGCGTGTAACAGCTCCAAAGAGAAGGCAAAACGTCTCGGTTACTTATGTAACCATGGTTCCCTGAGTAGGGCACGAGACACTGCGTCCTCTAGGGGTCGCTATGGGAACGCCTCGTCGTGACCCGTGTCTAAGGCATACATTGAAAAAACACCAACTTGTTTGCCCGGCGACAGCCATGACGTCACTACCATCACGACTAGTACAAAATAGGCGCCGGTAACGCACATCATCACTTCTTCGTCTGAATCTTGTGTCCGCAGCATGGCACAAAAAACTAGAGAACGCAGTGTCTCGTTCCCCTCAGGGAACCACAGGTTACATAAGTAACCCGAGACGTTCCTTTTCGTGGAACTTCGAACTGCGTCCTCTTGGGGTCGTTATGGGGAACGGTATACCCACGCCGCTATGCTGAGGGGAGTGCAAGCCAGAACTATGGTGAGCCACTAAGTACCAACTACACCATGTCGCTATGGGAGTTGCCCCTGTCCTGGACTAGACGGGTGTCAGTGACATTACTCCCTGCGGCCAGAAGCTTAGGCTGCCAAGGGACATTACTAGAGGCTCACAGTGTGCAGGTCCCACCGGGACATGATTGGTAGTAGAACCCAGGCTACCAATAGTCTAACACGGGAGTCAGTCTCTCGAGATTGATCTCTGGTGTAATGAGGGCGGCTGGCTTGGTGCCCAGGGCTGCGGGATGGCAGGGGCCACCGTACCAGCTGTGTCCAAAGAAGCCTCCTCGGAGGTGGCGTCAGGGCCTAGAATCCTGAAGGATTCCTTTACAGGAATACGACCAAGAGCCTACTTATTGGATCACTTACTAGTCTTGGCCTGTCACTCAGGGCTACCTCACGTTGCAGAAGGACCTGTCTCAACAGGCCTCCAGTGGAAACACCCTGTCAGAGCAGGTATTCAAGGATACCATGAGGAGTGGGTCCCAGGAGGAACCGGGGTTTTAGACCACTCAGAAAAAAAGAACGAAGCTGTGCGCGTAACTCTTAACATATAGGATTATAGAGAAGTGGGCAAAGTAGAACGTGAGCACTTACCACTTTTGTGGAATTTTAGAAAATGGGCAAAGATACCGTGCCCACTTACCACCATGTGGGTTTTAGAATGTCCATATGTAGATGGAAACAACTGTTCTAGGGGGTTCTCGTGGCACTTCTGGAAGGCAGCCTATAGATGGAACTCTTTAGTATCATCAGTCTCACCTACCTATCCTGGCAGGGCTTACCGCGAACCTTTACAGCTGAGGAGTCAGACATTCCCTTTCAGCGGGGGCTCGACCTACAGCACGTTCCTTTGGTGGAACAGCTAGCAGTTATCAGCTGGGGAGCAACACGCCCAGTTCTCACCGAAAAGGGGACTCGACCCGCAGCACGTTCCAAATAGCGGAACCAGCTAGTAACAATTTCAGCATGGGAACACACGCCTGGTCCTCAGACACCCAGGGGGCTCGACCCTTACTAATGCCGAGTTTTCCCCGGCTGGCAGTAGCTCATTCTAGCTGGTTACCCACCACCTCTCACCGAGGGTGGCCCCCACCAGCAGCCTGATAAAAACCAGAGAGGGTATCATACTCAGCTAGCACATCGCCAGCGCATAGGAGGCGGAGGACTGCCCAAACCTACTGATGCATCTGGTCAGCGAGGCTTTCTGGAAGACAGCAGCGAGCTCACCTCTCCTTAAAGATGCACCTTCCGTTTTTTCCCTCAGCTGAGGAATACTGTCCCCATTCCAGGTGACCCTTTCATGAAAGGGGAGCAGTGCTCAACATTACCATGAGGACAGCCCATGGAGCGAGGGATTCATCTCCTCGGAGAGGATCCTGCTCGCCATACGACACCCTCTTAGTACCCCTTGATGTCGAGGGGGGCAGTGCCTTCTGAGTGTGTCGATCGGGACACACTGGTTGAGAGGAGCCCAGGAAGTCCGAAACGCGTAACCCTCACCATATAGGATTTTTAGAGAGGTGGGCAAAGATGAACGTGCGCACCTACCACTTTCGTGTGATTTTAGAGAAGTGGCAAAGCATAGCGTGCTCACCTACCACCTGGGTGGAATTTTAGATGGGTGGCAAAGCTTAACGTGCCCACCCACCACTTACGTGGGTTTTAGAAAAGCGGCAAAGGATAACGTGCAAACTTACCACTCACGTGGATTTTAGAAGGTGTGCAATGAGCACTCTTAGGGTTCTATTTTCACCCGGACGTAATGGCCGGTCGGGAGCAGCAGCTCCAGCACCCTCCTCAGAGTTGAGGGGAGTGATGTCTCCAGGGTGTGTCGGCCAAGACACACTATTTGAGTGGAACCTAGGGTACTGGGGTGTTAATCCACTTTGAAACAAAGGTAACGAAGACAGCACGCGTAACCCTTATCTTCACAGGATTTTAGAGAAATGGGCCAAGAATCCCGTGCCCATTTACCACCAAAGTGGAATTTAGAAGAATGGGCAAAGCAAACGTGCCCATCTACCAGCTATGTGGATTTTAAAGAAATGCGCACAGCTTCACGTGCACATCACCCACTCACGTGGCATTTGGAGAAATACGCAAAGCCTTGCTTTACGTGGACATATACCATATTATCTGGAATTTAAGTTCATGGAACCCCGACCAGCCGGAAGAGGCCGGCTCGCACATCTCAGTAGTGATGGGAGCCCAGCCTAGGACAGCTTACACAGGAGGATCCTGGTGATTCCCCCAGTCCTCCTGTTCGATGCCTCAGCAAGAAGGAGGACGCCGGTGGCCAGGAAGCCCCTCGGGGTGACCAGGCAATGTAGCCCCGTCCGGGTGCCTTGCAGCGTATCACCGGGGGCCTGATGTTCACGAAGGCTACCGCAAAAGCCCGTGTTCGGCCGCATGATCCAAGAGGTATGAAGCCGAAGCCCGGCTTTTCTTAAAAACCCGGCCTTGAGTTATGGCCGACGAGTGACACGCCTACTGCACGTAGAGCACCTGGCTTCTGAGCCCAGCAACGGCACCTTATTGAGGGCGTCTAGCAAGGGACAAAACCGCACAGGTCCCGGGAAACACTGCAAGGAACTACAGAAGGTTACCCACACACAGCCATCTCAGTCTGTCCTCGATATACAGATATCATGATATTTGGATCGTACTCACCCCCATGACATCTGTGCTGGAGCTCTGCTCCGAGGATCTCCTGACCTGATCATCCGCTGCAGGTAACTTTATAAAAAAATTTTACGCATGACCACCTCAGTCTCTCATTAGTAAACATGCTCTCATGATATATGGATCATACTCACCCACCACGAGCCTTGTTGCCGGGGCTCTGTTCGGGGATTTTTGACCGGACCATCAGTCATGCGGTTACTATGATCTAGCCATAGAACCACCAACAACATCATGGCCCAGTAGGAGACTGTTTGAAAATGTTTTACAGCTAACTTCGGTCAGCTGGAGATGGTGGTCATAGCAGGGGAATTTGGAAAAAGGGGAGGACAGGGTGGATGTTGCACCCTCCGCGGGAGAGTGTGAATACCTAAGTATTACTCTGACCCGGACGAAAGCGCTGGCGCCTTGCCCAGGTCTCACCCCTCGGTTTTCGCCTGCCTCCCCTTGACCCACGCTACTTCCTACCCCCACCCACAGGTGGAGGCGGGGCGCGAGTCGCGACACTAGCCCTCTGTGCCCGTCTCTGATCCTCGAACCGAGACGGGCCAGGACCCCTGGTTTGAAGGGGCACGGATGGCAAGGAGGGAGTTTTGAGGGATGACGTCTCCCCAGAGAGAGATAGCTGGCTAGCGTCTCTTCCACAGGGGCATCATCCCATAGCCGCTTTCGCGCATTGACTCGATGTTCGCATAACTCGTATGCTGAGACCGATATGTGCTTGAGGAAAACGGCCTCTTCCATTCCTTTTCGATCTCTGTATGGAGATCAGGAAGGAAAGGAAGTCTCACTTGAGCTGGAGGTGTATGGCCAGAGAGATAACGTTCGTCGAGGCGACCCCGCGACGTCACACAAACCTGGGCTCGTTTCCACGGTAATGCGAGCCTTGCCGTGGCCCGATCCATCACCTCTAACAGCTCACCATACGCAGGGCAGGAGAATTGGGAAAGCTCAGCCTCAGCTTCTCTGCCCTCCTCAGACATTTCCTGCTTTTCCTGGGCTGAACCCAGCAGAGCACTGCCCCCTGGATCAGATGATATCAAGGAGAGGATATCATCGTCCAGTGGCTGTCTCTCGCCTGACACTGATGCGCGGAAGAGGGGAACCCCCCCCTCAGCCTCATCGGCTAGGTCCACCTGCGATCCCCACAAGCTAATTTTCCTCCGTGCCTCAGCAGTGGCGGGTCCCGAGCCGCGGGAAACCGGTGGTTGTCCCTCTCCACTCGAGAAGAGGGACAAACGAGAACGGAGCTTTTTCAGTGAAAAGCTCTCACAATGCACGCAGATTTCCTCCTCGAAGACATCGCGTGCGTGCTCCTCGCCCAAACAAACAACTCATAGATCGTGTGAATCATCGGGTTTCAGAAACCGCTGACACGGATGTACACACTTTCTAAACGCCCCGCTAGTGCTCGCCATAGTAGGAAAATAAATACTCTTACTTTGCTTTTGGAATACACGCTTCAAACAGAACGGTCAGTGAAGACGAAGAAAGTGATGATGTGCGCTATACCGGCGCCTATTTATACTATAGTCGCACTGGTAATGACGTCATGGGCTGTCGCCGGCCAACGAGTTGGTGTTTTTTTTTCAATGTATGCTTCAGACACGGGTCATGACGAGGCTTTCCCCATAGCGACCCCTAAAGGACGCAGTTCGAAGTTCCACGAAATGGCCTGAAATCGCCATATGACCCTTAACGCATTTTTTTATTACGGAAAATTATTAAGGCCCATAGTAGCATTTTGGCAATTCAAGAGTCACTACTTAGTTCATATGATTGTTTTTTTCAATCCGCATAACTTACTTTAAAAGGTCATGAACCCCCCCCCCTCCCGTGTCAGCCACTGTTTATCTCACACGACACAGTTTTTAAAAACTGTAAAAAAGTGGTGTGGTGTGCATCTGAGCGGACTGAGAGTGGACAGGGGAACCGACAAACCACACCACAGCTTCGCGTTAGACAGTTCTATTTCGCCCCACGATTAAAAACCAAATATCAACGCACGACAAGCTCTGGGGTCCTGACAAATTCCTGGCTGTACTGAGAGACTGGTCGGTGGAACTCACCGATGTCTTCACAGACGTTTTCAACATCTCGCTAAGTCAGGCTTTTGTCCCCACATGCTTCAAAGCTACCATCATCATTCCAGTCCCGAAGAAGTCGTTTCCATCCTGCTTCAATGACTACCGTCGAGTTGCACTTACCCCCATCCTCATGAAGTGTTTTGAACGGCTAGTCATGCACCACATCAATTCTGCCCTCCCCCCCTCCTTGGACCCTTTCCAGTTTGCATATCGGTCCAACCGCTTAACCGATGATGCCATCGCCACTACCTTCCACTCAGCACTCACACATCTGGACTCATATGTCAGAATGTTGTTTATAGACTTCAGTTCAGCATTCAACTCAATCATCCCTCAACAGCTCATTCACCAACTGGTCCAGCTGGGGCTCAACACTTCGCTGTGCAACTGGCTGTTGGACTTCCTTACTGGAAGACCTCAGGCAGTTCGGGTTGGCAGCAACACATCCAGCACCATCACACTGAATACTGGGGCCCCCAAGGATGTGTGCTGAGCCCCCTCTTCTTCACTCTGCTGACCCACGACTGCATACCGTCACACAACTCCAACCTCCTTATCAATTTTGCGGATGACACGACTGTAGTGGGACTCATTAGCAACAGAGATGAGACAAAATACAGGAGCGAGGTGAGCCGCCTGGCAGGGTGGTGCAGTGACAACAATCTCTCACTGAATGTGGAGAAGACGAAGGAGATCGTTGTTGACTTCAGGAGAGTGCACACTCAGCATGCTCCTTTGACCGTCAATGGTGTGACTGTGGAGAGGGTGAGCATCACCAAGTTCCTGGGTGTGCACATCATAGAGGACCTCTCCTGGACTGACAACACTCAGCATTCAACACAATCACTGGCCAAGAAAGCACAGCAGCATTTCTACTTCCTCCGCAAACTGAGAAGAACCAGAGCCCGGCCCCCATCATGTGCACCTTCTACAGAGGCACCACCGAGAGCATCCTGACCAGCTGCATCAATGTGTGGTAATGGCGCCTGCAATGCATCCTGCCGCAAGACACTTCAACGCATAGTGATAGCAGCTGAGAAGATCGTTGGTGCCTATCTCCCCTCCCTTCAGGACATCTACAACACCCGTCTCACCCGCAAAGCCCCTCATTGCAGGTTATCCCACCACCCGACCACAGCTTCTTCAGTTTCCCCCCCCACCCCCCCCCCCCCCCCCCCCCCCCCTGCTGCCACAGGGAGGAGACTGCGGAGTCTCCAGGTCAGGACCAGCAGACTGAAGGACAGCTTCATCCATCAGGCTGTCAGTAAGCTGAACTCCCTCCCGACCTTGCCCCCCCTCCCCTCTTTTGCCCCACGCACCACTGAACTCTGACCCTCTGACGGACTCTCCCACCCCCCCCCCCCCAATACACACACACACTGTCACTTTAAATCAGACTGAATAAGCTCTTTTGCACTACAAATAATTTTTTTTCACTACAATCATTATATCTGCACTGTTGTTTACTTTAATGGTTTGCACTCTATCTTCCATTTGCCTTGTGCTTTATATATATATTTTTTTTTACATTTTTACCTTATTTGTATATTTGTATATTTTGTATTTAATCTGTATTTATGCTATCTGTATGCACCAAGGGTCTGAGAATAACGCAATTTAAATTCTCTGTATGTATGTACTGTACATGTGGAAGAATTAACAATAAATCAGACTTTGACTTTGACTCGACTTTGATATATATGCACATACCATTGCCTCGTGCTTGACATGCACTGTTACACCTCTAAAGAACTTTTAAGGCTATTCGGTGGCTTTTATATAAGCCTTTTGGACGGGTTGTGTCACGAGTTTAAAAACGGTTATAACTCACCAAGTGATGAATTCGCTGTTTGTGCCGCACTTACTCACAAATCAAAACAACACACTCTCCACCCTGAACTTTCTCTCAGTTAACATGCGCGATGGCAGCGCACAGTCTACACGTCCCCTGTCATAGCATATCAACACATGCTGTTGTGAATAATTAAACGAAGCGTCTTTTCATATGATAAGAACACGCAGTCTCATGAATAATTAAATAGACACCAACGCGTCATCGATGTACTATAGTCCAATGCCCCGTCACAAATTGTGACGTCAACACAAAGTAGATTTTAAACCCGGAAAATGAAAATAGCGCAAAAAAGCTTAAAAAACCCCCAGTTTTCTCCAACAGTTAAAATTAACGGATGCTAACATTGTCTTCTATGATGTGCAACACCTCTGCTAAAATCTCAGAAAAATAGTCTGGGGTTTCATGACCCTTTATTCCACGGATATCGGGTCTCCAGATACCGTGGGTTTCCCACCATGAATGTCGAAAATACAATCCTTTTTGCCCATTAGTGGTCCTACCATGGCGGCCTCAATCGGGAGGCATGGGAGGCACAGCATCCCCATAATTATAGGTGAAATGGGAGGAGGACAGTTATGTTATAAAATTCACAATCATTTCAGGTCCATGTCTCAAGAATGTAATTTTTTGTTTGTAATTTCACAGTTGTAATATCGTAACGTGAAAGCGCCGCTTTTCTATCGCGAATGTGCTGAATCTGCTGATGTAATTACAACTGCTAGGTGATATAGAAGGGGAGGGGGAGGCCGGGGGGAGAGGTTAGCTCTCGTGCCTCCGTTGGTAAAAATTAAAGTCAAATAATTAATCAAATAAAGAAAAAATTAGCCAATCAGCATCGAGTGTTCACTTTCAGCGCTGAGGAGTGTTGAGAAAAGAAACCATGCAAAAATCATGAATCTATTCATTGTTTCTTTGGAAAAAAAATAAATAATACTAGAGAGCCCCAATAATGATGTTGGGACATGTTCATTAGTAAAAGCCCAGTCATATCCATCTTGAGAGGTTAACACATAATTTCTTAAATGCTTATATTGTGTGCGATTACACATATTGTTTACTTGATAATCATGTTTCAGATTCACGAATATTCATAGCAAGAATAAGTAATTATCCCAAATGACTCACAGATGCCATTGATTAAAAATTCACAGGAGGGTTATTAGGAAATGATGTGATGTGTACAATATGTGTCAAATACATGTTGAAACACACTCTGACCTTTTGAAAGACACCTCTTCTTTGAGTTCGAGATTATTGCTCTCTTATTAAAGTTCCATTGCCTGCACGCAATGTGATTTTATTTAAATGATCAGCTTTTCAATTAAGTTTGAATGTTTAGCTGTTACTTCACAGTCTAGTCACAAAGTGCTAACGCCACATTCGCTTCACACATCATGTCTCCGACAGCCATTAAATCCAGGACTCTTCTGCCTGACTAAGATAAGTGGATTTTGCATGGAAATACTGTGTGTGTGTGTGGTGGGTGCCCACCCAATGAATCCCTAATTTGCTGTGTCTAGCTCCGAGACAGAGATTAGGCCACATCAGTCGCCCCGCGCCGCTGGTGAGTTTCTGCTGCGCTATAAACCAGTTCCCTGATCTCAAGTGCAGAGTTCAGCAGTTCTTCAGAGCAGCAAAACAGACAAGTGAGCTTAAATATTCATCGCTCATAACTACAACACCACTGTGTCTCCTGATATGATTCCATTCCAGAGCGGGAGAGGGAAATAGTTAAACATTAAATAATGAATTGTAGTAATGTATGTAATGGATAATGAGAGTCAAGCTAGAACAGAATTCATTCACATGCTCTCATATTTGTTGTTTGGGGGGGAAACAAATCCTAAAAACCCCAAAACAATCCATTATTGCACAACACTGCTGAACTCATGTAAATTACATTCATAAGTCAACCTGAAAACCTGTTTGCAAATACATTTTAATGCCTGTATATATTGTATTTTTGAGTGCAACTGGATATAATTTAGGTTAGGATTGATTAGAACATGATTTAACCCCGAATACAAAATAGCGCAAGGCAGCTTAAAATTAACCGTTTTCCCCCTTTTCTCCACAGTTTAAAATCTCGATGCAAACATTGTCTTCTATGTGGCAACCCTCTGCTAAAACTCAGAAAAAGTAGTCGAGGGTTGCAATGACCCTGTAGTCCCTGATATTCTGGTCTCCATACAGTGGTTTTGTCCCACCTGAGATTTAGGATACTCTTTTTTTGCCCACCTTTAGTGCTACCAGTGCGCTCAGCGGAGGCAGGGGAGGCACAGCTTCCCTATAATTTTGAGGTGAAAATGGGAGGACGATGATTTAATGTTAATAAAATTCTGTTTATTTCAGTTCATGTCTCAGAATGTGTTTTTTTTTTGTTTGTAATTTCACAGTTGTAATATCATAACGTGAAAGCGCCGCTTTTCTATCGCGAATGTGCCGAATCTGCTGTAATTACAACCGCTAATGATAGAGAAAGGAGGGGGAGGCCAGGGGAGCGCGGAGCTCTCGTGCCTCCGTTGGTAAAAATTAAAGTCAAATAATTAATCAAATAAAGAAAAAAGTGCCAATCAGCATCGAGTGTTCCCTTTCAGCGCTGAGGAGTGTTGAAAAAAGAACACTTGCAAAAATCATGAATCTTTCATGTGTTTCTTGAAAAAACATAAATAATGACTAGAAGCCCCAATAATGATGTGGACATGTTCATTAGTAAAAGCCCAGTCATATCCATCTTGAGAGGTTAACACATAATTTCTTAAATGCTTATATTGTGTGCGATTACACATATTGTTTACTTGATAATCATGTTTCAGATTCACGAATATTCATAGCAAGAATAAGTAATTATCCCAAATGACTCACAGATGCCATTGATTAAAAATTCACAGGAGGGTTATTAGGAAATGATGTGATGTGTACAATATGTGTCAAATACATGTTGAAACACACTCTGACCTTTTGAAAGACACCTCTTCTTTGAGTTCGAGATTATTGCTCTCTTATTAAAGTTCCATTGCCTGCACGCAATGTGATTTTATTTAAATGATCAGCTTTTCAATTAAGTTTGACTGTTTAGCTGTTACTTCACAGTCTAGTCACAAAGTGCTAACGCCACATTCGCTTCACACATCATGTCTCCGACAGCCATTAAATCCAGGACTCTTCTGCCTGACTAAGATAAGTGGATTTTGCATGGAAATACTGTGTGTGTGTGTGTGTGTTCCCAACCAATGCATAATTTGCTGTGTCTAGCTCCGAGACAGAGATTAGGCCACATCAGTCGCCCCGCGCCGCTGGTGAGTTTCTGCTGCGCTATAAACCAGTTCCCTGATCTCAAGTGCAGAGTTCAGCAGTTCTTCAGAGCAGCAAAACAGACAAGTGAGCTTAATATTGCTCGCTCATAACTACAACACACACTGTGGCTCCTGATATTATTCCCATTCCAACGAGAGGAAATAGTTTAAACATAAAGAATGAATTGTAGTAATGTATGTAAGGATAATGAAGGCAGCTAGAACAGAAATTCATTCACATGCCTCACCCCCCCCCCCCCCCCCCCCCCCCCCCCCCCCCCCCTCATATTTGTTGTTTGGGGGGGAAACAAATCCTAAAAACCCCAAAACAATCCATTATTGCACAACACTGCTGAACTCATGTAAATTACATTCATAAGTCAACCTGAAAACCTGTTTGCAAATACATTTTAATGCCTGTATATATTGTATTTTTGAGTGCAACTGGATATAATTTAGGTTAGGATTGATTAGAACATGAAAAGTGGAACGTAGCAAGACCTGAATGCAATTTTTCTATTTGTCAACATCGTCCAATAGTCCACACAGCTTAAAAAGCAAGTCATATACACTACTGTTCAAAAGTTTTGAGATTTTTTAAATGTTGTTGAAAACAGTTGTGTCACTCAATATTTTTGTGAAAAACCATGATTTTTATTTCTTTAAAAATTCTTTATATCTTTTCATCTTAATATTTGTATTTTAATTTAAATAGGGAAGCTGTATGAGAAATTCGATTGATTGTCTGTTTGGAACAATGTCTACAACATGAAAAAAATGCTGTTCCTAGTTAATACATTGAAAACATTATTATATATAAATCATAAAAATCAAAGTTCAATCAAAAAGCGTTTTGTTTGAGTGATAAGGTTTAATATTTTACTATTTTTCTGAAGCAAAATATACTTTTTGGGCTGCTGACTCAACAAAATCAATTCATTTGAAGTTAACAAATGCCTTTCATCACTTTCCCTCTGTTACAAGTGTCAGAGTCTTCTTGGTCTGATGAGAAACATTCCTCTGCTCACTGTTTCCACTATATAGCTTCAGGGCCTGGGAACGAGTCAGGGCCAGACCCTAGAGGCTCTTGGCACCCTGCAATGTCTTTGACTCACTGATAATGAAAGGTCAGACAGTTTCCTTTCCTATAGTAGGATCCTATAAGCTTCTAACTTACCAGAGCACATTTCAAACAAGAATCAATGGGTGAACTTATTTACACTAGCTGAAATTCAGATCACCTCACATTCAAAGTGTCTAACACGTTTAGGACCAAAGTAAATTGACAAAACAAAGCATGAAGGGTGACAGTTACATTGCATAGGCTATTAAACTACAGGGACTGGAATGGAATGGGTGGGTGGGATGTCCCAATTTTCAATCACCAACCTGCACTGCAAAAAAAAAAAATTAAATAAAAAATAATTTAAATAAAAACTAGGATAAAACAAAATAAATGCTTGATCTTTTTGTCCAATAGATATAAAATAATAATAATAAACCGATATAACGATTTGTTTTCTGGTAACATATAGTATCTTGATTTTTTTCTTCCCCCTTTTAAACATAAATCTGACCAAATTTAGAAGGTTTATGATGAAAACAAGGGGAAAATCAAAAGGGGTAAGAAATACACTTACTTAAAAAAATATTTCTCAAATAAATATATCTTGTTTTAAGAATCGTTAAACATTTTTACTGGAAGACAAAAATATTGATAAAGAAAATGAATATTTGTAATGTACCAGGTTAGATTAGATTACAATCTAAATCATACAAATGTTAGTTTGAAGATAATACAACAAAAAGGCTTATTTTCAAAGTGGGACAAATCCCATGAGATTTGTAAATGATTCAGAGACTGATTCATCTGAAATCAATTAATTAGAGAAAATATGGACAACGTTGGCATCAACACAGATCAGGCTGCTATGGGGGACAAATCACGGCACTGAAAAGAGCCTCATATCTTCTTAAATGAAATGATCCAATATGACAAAACTCCTGCTCACTAGGTTCAATCTGAAATCTATTCACAACAAACCAAATTAAACCTTTGATACAAACAAAAAGGGGGAATTGGTAGTTCTGCATGCTGCGTGCAAAAGAAGCCAACTACTTTGAAGTCAACAGATCAAGAAATGACAACATTAAAGGCAAAAAGATTGCTTTATGGAACAAAGCAAACCTCTTTGTGATCTGTGTATATGCAAACACCATGCCCGTCACTTTACTGTCAAAGAGCTGACAGGTCGCTGAAGATGGCCTGTTCCATGATGAATAAATTATGTTTGAAAATCTCCATGAAAATGAATGCAGTCAATGAAGTGTTCGGTAGCCAACGGCTAACATACTGGTCTTGGAGTGATTGAACATGCAGGAGAAAAATAGAAGAAAATATAAATGCTAGCTGGTCCACTCAGGAAAAACAATACATAGTTTAGTCCCAAATCTTGATGTGAACTGACAAAAGTTTGCTGATTTATATCCAGATGAGCTGAGGTGACAGTGGTTCTGATCAATAAAAGCCTATCTATCTATCTATCTATCTATCTATCTATCTATTAAAGAAATCTAGGTCCGATTAGATCATTGATGGTTTTTGTCCATATATTTGTCAGTTTGAAAGTTAAAATCAGTCATTTGACTCCAGAGTTTATGAAATGCCTCGGGGGAAATGAAAATCTACTGAAAGGAGCTCTGGAGCAACTGGGTCTTATTAGAGCAGATGCAATCATGATGACTGGCATGGGTGAACTATCATAATTTGTGTCAAATCCTTGGTTGGTCTTGATCCACTGATAATGATGCAAACCTACAGAAGGCCAAATCTCCAGTAATCTTTTGGAAACAGGGTTTTTCAACACCACATATGGCACTTTTTGGTTATTTTCGGCTCGATTTGAATGAAGCACTAATCTGAAACAGCTCATTTCTGGTGTGAACCTGGAAGGGAAGCACATGAGCGCTGATATGCAAATAATGTTTTTTGGGGGGAGGACTATTCCTTCAATAAACAACTTAAAACACTCACTCCACATTAGCATGCACAAACCGGCAATCCAAAAGCATCCACTCAGTACAAGAAGTGGTTTTGCATTAAAGAACACCTGCTGAGTGTTTAATGATATAAAGTCGAAAAGTACTGTGGCAGGTGTTTTAGTGTACCGACTTTGTTCTCTTCAATTATTTCTAAAAATCCTACCCGAGCAGAAACAGTGCCTTGAAATTGAATTCAATGTTTGTATACTTTCAGACAACCAGAGCAAGACATCCAATTTTACAACCACCAGTCTTGCCACTTCTAAGTCTGTATGAAACCCTGCGACTCGACACTAGTACTCTGGAAGTACATTATCATTATAACAAAAACAAACTTGTTGAGTATCACATCTCAATTTATGAAGTAAATCTTGTCTGCTAATTGGATAGAAAATGACATTTAATCTTGAATCCTCTCAGATCCGCATTTCTCATTTGGACTTAACATAAATAATACAAAATGGACTTTATTAACTTTCTTAACTGGATTGTCCACCCAAAAAAGGAAATATCTGTCATTATTTACTCACCCTAATGTCATTCCAAAACTGCATGGCTTTCTGTGGAACATGAAAGAAGATATTTTGAAAAATGTTGGTAACCAAACTGTTTCAAGTCCCATAGTTTGGACAAAAAAGTACTATGGAATTCCCAAATCTCTTTGGTTACCCACATTCTACAAAATATCTTATTTCTTGTCTTACACAGAACAAAAATGCATAGGAAAGAGAAAAGGAGTTTGAACAACAGGAGTGGAATAATGATGATATAATTTACATTTTTGGGTGGACTATCCCTTTTTCCTGGTGTTATTGGAACATAGTGCACCTTCCTCTCAGTATGCGATTGAATCCCCTGAAAAGAGCCATGAGGAAAATCTGTACCCAGACAAAGTGAATATTACTCAACACATTAGAAGTGCAGTGTCAAAGTGACCCTGAGAGCATTCAGGGGCCTCAGTGATCTTGGTGAAAGCGACAGCAGAGATTTGAGAGCTGCTCTTAGGGAGGGAGCCAGGAGCACTCAACAGAGTCACTCTCCTGAGAGCCATCAAAGGAGATTTGTGTTTAACGGAGACTTTTAAAAACTGAGGTCTCTTATGAAATACACACTGAATATTCAATACTCACTTATTATATTACGCAGTCTGAGATTTGCCTTACACAGTGCTAGATTTGAATGTTCATCCCACTCAATGCTTTCTTTAGATTTACAGCAGTAACTGATGTTGTACATTCCTTTTTATTAACCTTTTAAACCTACTTTCCTAATAAATAAAATCAACATGTAAAATGACAATCACTGGTTCCGGTTTATAGGCTATACAGTGAGGTTTTAAATATCTCGAATTTAAAATATAATTAAAATGTTATCACAAAAAAGTAAAAAAAAAAAAATTCAGATATTTCACTATTGTTAGGTTAATGAGCAAAGATAAAATTCCCAATTTCTTCGCAAAAAATAAAAATGATTAATGGTAAAAGGAATAGTTCACCCAAAAGTGGGAATTTGCAGAAAATGTAGTCACAAAATGTAGATGGATTTGTTTCTTACAAACACGCAGCTTTTCGCATCATTAGACATTAATTGATGGACTGGAGTCATGTGGATTATTTGTGGATTATTGTGATGTTTTTATCAGCTATCTGAACTCTGATTCTGATGGCACCTATTCATTTTTCAAATGAAGAAACTAACTCATCTTGTCTTGGATGGAAAATTTCAGCAGAGGTATTTCCTTTATTATATTCTTTATATTATATCTTATTTTTCAATTTCTCATAGTTTTTTTTCTGATAATATTATTCTGTAATGGGGGGGGGAGGGGGGGGTGCAAAATAGAATCATGTTCAGTAGTGGTCTCAAATTTCAAAGTACTCACATATTACCACCTGATACCACTGTTTTACCTGGGTACCACCACAGCACTTCTTTATTAAGGCCTAATTATTGCTTGGTTATGCTGTTGATTTCTAGCTTTAAGTCCAGTTCTTGTGCAGACAGTCATTCATTTCCTGAGGTGAGGAAAACAAAACATGCTTAGAAACTTCCAACACAATCACTGACATTTTCAATGCTGTAACAGTATTTTGCACCACTAACACTTTTAATGATTCTAGTCCCAAACAGCTATAATCACACCTTACACCAAACCTTCCATAGAAATGTAAAAAAACAAGCACAAAATATGAAGACTCTGGTTGTTCTTTGTCTTGAAAAAAATGGTATGCTCTCTCGGTAAACGATTTCCACAAATTCAACTATGTAACCTCAAAGAAAACTTTGAAAGCTTAACCTCGAAGGAGGTTTTCTCAGAGGCAGCATATGGTCAGACGTGCCCTGAGGAGCTGGGCATATTAAAGCTGCAGATGTAAGTGTGTCTGGAATCAGCCAGACTTTAGACAGTGAAAGAAGACAGAATGGAGGTGGCGATAATCTTGTACTTTTATCCATTTAAGATAAAACCAGAATTATTCTGTTGACTGCTTTCTCATGAACAACTCTATCATTGAATAGACTTGCCTTTAGCGAACAACGTTCACTCAAACACACTTTTTATAATTTTATTCTTTAATTCAATAATTATTTGCTGAAATGAACAGAGGTACTCAATGCATCCTTTTAGCATGGAAGTTATAAATTCCGGACAGACAGATGTACAGCATTTGAAAGAAAGAGGAGCCGAAGGAAGGAGATAGTTAGATAAAGACTGTTTTATTCGCATGATCAATGATTTTGCCTTGAGCTAGTGGGAGTCTGTATTGACTTGCATAATAGCACTTGCACTTCAAATATAGCTGATGTGGGAGGACTAGCAACATGTTCATGAACTGTGCAGTCTGCAGATCAGAGAATTGCCCACAGTCAGAAGCACACAGCATATTGCTAGCGTGTGTCATCTTGTGTGCTCTAGTCCGAATCTAGTATGGCACAGGGTCTGTTGCATTTTGGGAGGGGGGATCATTTGTATTTCATTGCATGCTCTTGTTTCAAGCTCTGGAGATATCGATTGTCAGATGTGGCTGAGGAAAATGGCCATCAAATTCATACACGGCTCTCCATCTTCTCAATGAATTATGCACCGAGAGCATGCTGGAGTGGGCTGCGGAATAGCTTAAATTTAAAAGAGTGCCATGATTAAGTTGTTAATGCCTTGATGTGTGATTCGGCGTGATCTGAAAATCCAATAGTGTGGAAACTGACTGTCTATTATGTCAGTGATAGGGCAGTGAACCTCTGTGTGTGGATCCAGCCTGGTCTCATGTTTATACGTAGGTATTAATATGTAATATTTACAAGCACAAAACGTAAATTTGTGTACGTTTTTATTGATGCTAAAACTTACAATTTAGACGTATTTCAACTTTTAAAACGTACAAATCGCTACATATTTTTTTAGCTAAAAAAAACGTACAAATATTTACGTATCTTTTGGATCAAGATATTCGTATCAATGCATTTTTTATCATTTTATCAATAAGCGATTTAGATTTTTAGACACCTTAATCTACCCCCAAACCTAAACCCACCCATTTTATAGCAAATATGCATTTTTATAATTTTATTAATATGCAATTTAGATTTTTAGACCCCTTAACCTACCCCCAAACCTATACCCATTTAATAGAGGATATAAAAGGATATAAAACGCAATTGACCAAAATATGCAGGAAAATAACCATTTTAGTAACAATATAGCATTAAAATAATTTTATAGCTGCTAATCCAATTCCTACCTCTAAACCTTAACATAACTATTTCTGTACAGTATAAGAAAAACGTGAGAAAAAGGCAAAAGGGTGGGGGGGGAAAAAAAAAAGAAGGGGTAGGGGGGGAGGGGGGGAAGGGGAAAAGGGGGGAAAACAGACAGATAAATGCAATTACAATCATTTATTTATTGCAAAAATGTCAAAAGCCGTAACAAAAGTAATCCAAATGATGATGCGTTGCAGTCGCAGTCCTCTCTGGCGGAATACAGTAGGTTTGTGAGGTCCATAGCAGAATTTATGTTGTTAATCGCTGAAAATATTATCCAGATTATTTTCCCGATCCACTCTGCGAAGTCGTGAGGGCGCGCGCGCATCATTCAAACACACCTCATCAGAAACACGGCATGTAGCAATCTGTGACAAATGCAGTCGAGAGCCAATGAGCGTTCGATTATCCTGCCATTAAAACCTGTCGTTTGAAGCTGCAACATTTGACTTTGTAAAGAGCACGTCAGTCAGCGTGGGCTTTGCTGTTTACGGTCGCTGGACTCGCTGCTCGGGATGGAAATGAAGATTGCCGAATAAAGGCTTGCTTTGGGCCTGTTCCTCGCAGTCTATGGATTCGGAAGATTTGGATTACAGCGCACAAAAAAAATTGTTTCATTTCGTAATTATGTATGCGTTTTTGGTGTATTTTATAGTTCACTGCATGTCGGAGAAAACGCCTTTTGTGCCCATGGCAACGAAGTAAACATTACCTTACATACATAAATTTATTTTAAGGTTTAAAGTGAAGTCTTGTTTAACATTATGTAGGCCTATTCTTGGAAACGAGCTGGCAGCAGAAATCACACAACAAAATGAAATGTTATAATTCATATTAAGTAAACGAGTAAACAATTTAATAATGCAATTGAAAACAAGGGGGAACCAACAAAAAGAACAAAAAACATGTCTGGTTGCTTATAAAAAGTGCAAAACCCTCCTTCTTGCGAGATTATATTTTGGATGTAGCTTGTCTTGTATATGCAAATGTGCCTCTTGTTAAAGGGGTCATATGATGTTGCAAAAAAAAACATTATTTTGTGTATTTGGTGTAATGTAATGCGTTTATGCGGTTTAAGGTTAAAAAAACACATTATTTTCCACATAATGTACATTATTGTTGTTCCTCTATGCCCCACCTTTCTGAAACGCACCGATTTTTACAAAGCTCATAGTTCTGAAAATCAGGTGTACCTAATTGGCCGGCTATCCGTGCGTTGTGAGTGGCAGAATACCTCAATCCGTGGTGACGGAAATGGGGTTTTAAAAAAAAAAAAAAAACCAACCCCTTAACATATTGTTCTGTGATGCCGTTTCCCGGCACGACGAGACAAAAACAATAAAACCCTTTTATAAACGAGGCATTTGTTGCATCCGGTGTGGACATAATTACTGATTATAATGACTCATACTGTGTTTTTACGTGTTCCGTTGCGTACCCGCCGCGTAAACATAAAACCATGTCTGCATTTGTGATCGGAGAAACGACAAACAACAAGCGCTACTCTACACTGCTCAAAACTCGCGTTTGAATCATCAGTGGCAAATTCTTTAAATATAAAAAATTTACTGTGAGGTTGTGATTGTGAGTCAGAAGCGCAGACTGTCCTTGCAAAGTTGGAACTGCCCCACTTTATAGAACAGCCTTTGAGCACAGACCCATTGTAGGCTACTCTGCAGGTTCAGGAAACAGTCCTCCATAAAATGCGTTACACAGCATCACACACTGCTCTTTTGGAAGGCCAAGCAAAGTAACTTTGCTTTCACAATGAAACACACAGCATCTCCACAACATGGCGGCGGCGGCAACAACAATACTAGAGCGAGAATAAAAGTTACGCCTTCTTTCTTTGCGTGAACATTTGGGCAGCGTTATGCAAATCTTCCCACGCAGTGACGTAGACATGTGGGGGTGTGTTTAAACGAGGCGTTTTAGGAGGGCGTGGACAAGTCTTAACTTTTATAAAGAATATCTCTTTGGATTGAGACTTTAGTCTTTGTAACTTTACAGATCTTCTTTATGCACCAAGAGCTTGTAACACTCCAAAGAGAAAGGAAAAATTGAAATCGCATGATATGACCCCTTTAAGACATCTTGGCAATCCTGTCCAGTGTTGGGGGTTACATAATCAGATTACTTTTTTCAAGTAACTAGTAAAGTAACGCATTACTTTTTAATTTAGAAGAAAATATTTCTGCGTAAACATGATGCTTAATGTAGTTCGAGCCTAAATGTGAACATGCATTTACAGATTCAGTGTTCCTCAAAATGAATAAAAACAGTGAAATGCAAACTCAGAATATGGCACAAACTTGCTGCAATTAGTTGCTTTTTTTAGGAATGCAATATTGTAAAGCATTGCTTTTAAAAGTAACTTTCCTCATCACTGATCCTGTCATATAAGTGTTATTTTAGTATTATTAATATGCTGTTATAGTTTTTCTTAATAATTGTAATTAATTAAAATTTTATGTTGTCATTTTAATTTTAAAGTTCTAGTATTTTTTCAGTTTTAATCATATTTATTAGTTTTTTTTTTAAATGAACAGTTCTTATTAGTTTTACCTCCGGTTTAGTTTTAGTTCTTCAAGTAAAAAAAAAAGTTTTAACTTTAAAAAGTAGTTGTTTTTTTTTGTTAACTATGTTAACCCTACTTCTGTCAGACTCTGTTCCATGTTTTGTGTGTGTCTTGCTCCCCATGTGCCTTCCTATGCCCTTATTTGGTTAGTTTCCTGTTCCTGTCCTGATTAGTTAAGTTCATTTGTCCCAGGTGTTTCCCTTGATGTTTCATTGCTCCTAGGTGTGTCTCGTCAGCCCCTCCTCCTGTGTGTATAAATAGTGTTCCCTGTGTGTGCGCCAGTGTCCGGTATTGTATGTGCATGTGAATGTTCATGTCTTCATGTACACCGTGAGTGTTCTGTGTTCCTTGGTGTTAATTAAACCCCTTTGGATTGATGTACTTCTCGTCTTTCTCCGTTCCTGACTCCTCTCAGCAGTGCACCCGTGACAACTTCATTCTGACAAAAATAATTTTGTGAGAATAATTGGTTACACTTTATTTCGATAGTCTGCTTTAGACATTCTACTAACTATAAGTAACTTTGTAACTACATGTCAACTAATTCTCATTAATTTGCAACTACATGTCTACTAACTCTCAGAGTAAACTGTTAGGGTAGGTTTAGGGTTCGTAGAATAAGTTGACATATACTTGCAAAGTTTCTGATAGTCAGTATGTTGTATGTTGTGGACCCATCAAAATAAATTGTTAGAAGATATTAAGCAGATAGTCTACTAATACTCTAATGACTGCTAGTTGACATGTAGTTGCGAAGTTACTTACTGTTAGTAGAATATCTAAAGTGGACTATCGAAATAAAGTGTTACCGAATAATTTAAAATCTAGCACTCCATATGTGCATTCGGCAGATTTTACATACCAGTGTTTCCTGCACTAAAAATCTTTGTTGTGTTAAGGTTATGACTCTTATGAAGCATACCTTTCCTCACAGGGTTTGCTGCTGTCTCCATTGGCAAATTAAACATTTAGGACCCAAATTCCCCTTTTAGTCTCCAAATTACAGAACTGCTCTATAAATAAGCTTCTTATTGTAGCTTTTAACAAGTCACTTCTATGTGCTGTAATGAAGACATAACTAAGAAAAAGGCTTGTGGTTCAGTGATGGAGTGGGTTCTGAATAATTCATTGACTGGATTCAAACTGCTCACTCAAGTATTTCATGAATGTTTTTAAATGACTCGTTAAAAAGAACCAGTTCACGAGTCATTTTTTCATGAATTAGAACACAACAGAAAGTTGAATAATAGCGGTGCAGGAAACACTGGCATTTACAGTATAAAATCTGGCTAATATGTAGGCTATATGAAGTTTATGCTTGCAACCATTTTTTTTCATTATGACAAGCTTTGCACCTAAATATAATACTTACTGTAGCACGAGTTATTTGCAAAAGCCCCTGTCGGTGAAGAAAGAGAAAGTGTCCTTGAGCAAAGCACTTAACTTCAGTTTGCTCCAGGAGGAATGTTGCTGTACAAGTGTACTGCAAGTCATTCTGGATAGAAAAGTCTGCTAAATGACTGCTTGCTAGTATATCTCACAAATTCACTTTTAACTTGAATGCAGGGCAGTCGTCAGGGGGACATTGAACGACAGAATGCATGAATGAAACTGAAAGCAAAGGAACTGAAGCTGCTGCCAGAATCAATATCATCTGAATCACATGCTCAGTTATTTACCCTGCTAAAGAGATGTATTATTTTAAAACATTGGCAACGGTGTTAAACAACTCTCTATCCTTACTGGCAAAAAACACAGCTCAGCTACACCCACTTGCCCTTAAAATCTTCCACGCTGCTGAAGAAAGCTAAATAAAAAATGTAAACACACATTCATGGGGAAAACATACCAGAACTGATTACATCTGCTGCACAAGCAATCACAATGCCGCGCACCACAAGTCAGCACCTGATAAGCTGCCACAACAAGCAGTGAGCTGCCAGCTCAGCTGGGCCAAAAGCAAACATGTAGAAAGGAGTCCTCTATGTGGAGGGATCTGGACTTAAATAATTCAGAGGGTGAGCTCTGGATGCCGGAAGAGCCTGGGTTGTATATCCCTGTGTTCCAGACACTGTGACGCCAGAGCGTAGCTCTTTTCTGGGTGTCCTTAATGTCTGACATGATCAAGGAGAAAGATTTTAGTTCCAGAGGAGGAGGTGACAGAGGTGTGATTAGCTGGCAGGAAGGTGTATAATTACCAGAGAGAGAGATAGCGAAAGCGCAGGGAAGAAACCTGACTGACAGGTCAAACTTAGTTTAAGGGTCTTTGCATCTCATATTGTTTGTTGTTGGGACAAGGTTAAAGACAGAGACAGGCCGTGACTGGGCCATATCACAGCTATCACCACCCACAGCGTACAATGTGTATGTGTACAGTAGGCTATGTATATAATTCAAGAAGTATATGACATGCAAGGGTGCTGTTGTTCCGAAATATCAGCAAGACTGTGAATGGTGCAGACATATATGTGACCCTGGGCCACAAAAGCAGTCTTAAGTCGCTGGGGTATATTTGTAGCAATAGCCAAAAATACATTGTATGGGTCAAAATTATCGATTTTTCTTTTATGCCAAAAATCATTAGGATATTAAGTAAAGATCATGTTCCATGAAGATATTCTGTAAATTTCCTACTGTATATATATTAAAACTTAATTTTTGATTAGTAATATGCATTGCTAAGAACTTCATTTGGACAACTTTAAAGGCGATTTTGTCAATATTTAGAGTTTTTTTTGTACCCTCAGATTCCAGATTTTCAAATAGTTGTATCTCTGCCAAATATTGTCCTATCCTAACAAACCATGTAAAGCTTATTGGAATGGAAAGCTTTTTTACTCAGCTTTCATATGACGTATAAATCTCAGTTTCAAAAAAATGTACCCTTATGACTGGTTTTGTGGTCCAGGGTCACATATTTGCGAACTGATATTAAAAACAGCACGATTGCCACCATGATATTGCTTTTATATAACAGTTCAATATACAAGAAGTTAATATCGAGTAACTTACATTATAGAACAAGTATTGCCAGCAACTTCACTTGTTATGCTCCATGAACAA
The DNA here is from genome assembly GCA_018155175.1 of Sinocyclocheilus anophthalmus. Taxonomy (NCBI): domain Eukaryota; kingdom Metazoa; phylum Chordata; class Actinopteri; order Cypriniformes; family Cyprinidae; genus Sinocyclocheilus; species Sinocyclocheilus anophthalmus. The sequence continues at coordinate 116,907 of JADLZN010008299.1, read as the reverse complement.
AAGTATAGTTTCCAAACATAGCCACAGTAGAAACATTTGCAAACCGCTTCTCTGATCAACACACAGTAGTTGTGTTTCCTGTTTTCATTCTGAATGAATCATCGTTTTGAACAATTCACCATTTTGAACAAATCAATTGAATGTGTCAGTGACTCTTTTTGTGCAGAATGAATCACTGTTTTAAACGAATCAGTTGAATGATTCTGTGACAGGCGGCATCTGAAATTGCATGCTGTCTTGGCCTCATGGTATAGTAAAGTGTCCAACGTATGCACACTTCAGAATCTCGCAGGAAGTAGTAGGTTATCCGGGTACATTTTGCCTACCCTTTTATGAGTACTTCTTTTGTCACATACTCTTTTTGCCTACTATATTGTAGAAGGGATGCGATTGTTTACGATTTCTGATGCAGCCACACACTTCTTTCATTCCTGAATCAGCATTTTGGCAGGCAAATGTTTAAAATACTGTCTATATGTTGTTTCTACATTAATTTGAATATTCAACATTAACATATAGCTACACACATTAGTCTATACTTATACATGCCAGTTAAATTCCGCAGTAGATAAAAAAACAGTGTGAACAAAATGTAGGTGTGTAAGAAATGAAAATGCTGAAATGAAATCAGTAGTTTCACCATAATCATGCTAGAGAAGGATTTTTTTAAATCTAATTTTGTTGATGATTTGACATGTTCTTGAAGTGTACACCTAGCAACCCATTTTGATCATGTGGGTCTTTCCTATTTGAGCACATAGTAGCTGTGCTTGCATGACTGGCAAGCTGCCCAGGGGCATTACTGTGATGGCCGCAGAGTGGACTGACTTCCTATAAAAGGACTTTGATAAATACTGACAGAGATTGACAGTTAAGACTGATAGTTTTCAAATGAAATTGTCAGTGTCTAAAACATGCAGGAGGATCATAAACTACTGCTCAAGCCTTTTAAACTGAAGCTTTCACATGGTATCTGTCTCATCTGACTGTTATTTTCTCTACCTGCTGGCAACTTTGTCAGTGTGACTTACACCATCACTCAGTCTTTAGTAAGCCTTGCCCTACTTGTGGAAACCTTTTATGCTGGTTGCTATGCGACATACACCTCCCTACTGTAATTTCTATGTATAAGGGAACACAGATGAGCGCATTTTGTATCAATGTCTTATTATATCTCCAGAAATGCACTTTTAAGCATTTATACAGGCAGATTATTTTATTAGACTGCTTGCTTTGAGAGCAAAGGAAAGTACTCTGTCATAGATTTCTACTTAAGCAGGCTGCTTAGGTAAAGGAGAATAGTTCTGCAATGACGATACTGCCCTGCTCTTGGGTAGCCCTCAGCATTTCGAGGGGCGAGCTGTGCACTTCAAGCCAAGAATCTAAATAGTTTCATCTGTACACACACACCTAAGGGGATCTCTTCCCATTACCCTGCACCTGCTGTTGCAGTCAGTTTACTAAAGCAAAAGAGCATGTCTGGCACCCGCTCAAGAGTCTTTAACACCACAGAGAATTACACTATGAGAAACTCTTTATTATAATATTATAGTTATGGCACTGAAATCTGATTGGATGAGCTATGCTCAAAGCCGTTAAATAGCTGATATATGCACACCTTTGACTGTTCATCAGCTAAATCACATAGTGATTCTGAATTGGTTCTTTTGAACGGTTCACTTCAATCACTTGGTTAAAGCTGTTATTTTACAACATTACACGGTCCTTGAAATCTTGGTGGAAACATATTATAGAGCACTGCAAGGATGACATTTTTATAGGCCAAAACCCAGAAACAAATTAGCATTTTAGCACTTCTGGTTTGATTGTCCTGAAATCAGTGGGTTTTTGGTTAAATGCTTGAAATAAGTTCTGTGGTTAACACAAGCTCAATATATTTTCATGTTTTATTCTACTACATAATATACATAAGTACCCCTTGTGATTTTTTTAGTGTTTACTTGTCTTGGAAAGCAAGTGTATAAATGGGACTACGGAGTTTGTCAGGGATCACGTCATCATGCAAGCAGATAAACGTTGTGTTCTTTGTGAATATTATTATGATGATAGCATGCAAGAGTCATAAACATTTGTTGTTTAGAGCCTATTTTCTACAATAATCCAAAAGCCAATGGAAACATCCTACTGGATTTTTATGGAGGGAGCTAGGGTGATGCTGCAGATACAATCTCTGCAGCACCCTAAATGCTCTAAAACGTTCCAAAAAACTTTTCACTCATTAACCCATATCTAAACCGTCAGTGACTGATTCCGCCTAATTAGTGAATAAATCATTTGTTTATTGAAGAGTTTCATTGAAAACGTCTGACTTGGACTGTGTTAGTTGCTACTTTGCTATAGGCAACCATAAAAACATTCTACCATAAGGCTAAAAAAAACTTCTTGGCAGAAGAAATGTTTATTATAGTTAAATAATTATAATACAGCCCTTTTTGAGACTTGTAGCTCAAAAAGTAGACCATGGTGCTAGCAACACCAAAGTTATGAGTTCAATCCCCAGGGAATGAATGAACTGAAAAAAAATGTGTATAGCTTGAATGCAGTGTAGGTCACCTTGGATAAAAATGTCTGCCAACTGCATAAATGTAAATTAATATCATTCAAAAATGTATTTATTGAACATTGATGTCTTCTATCAAGATGCTGGCATTTAATTTAAAAGTAAAATTACTATCAGCCTCTTGTGTTTTATTTTAGCTGACGTGAAATGCATATAATTGCAAGACTTTGTGTTGAGAAACCGTCTAAGTTTTCTTTACCAATCAGGAGTATTTTATCGTTTATATTTATAGATTATACATAACGACGCAGACATTGCTGTGGGAGGCTGATCTGACAGTAATGGCCCAATGGTAATTGAGGTTTGGATGTGTTCATGGGTATATTTACCCTATAGGGAATGGAAAGCACTGATGGTCAGAGTTCATAACTCGCCCCAGGAACTCCGACAGAATGTGCCTCAGCAAATCCTTCTGTTTCCAGCCCAACAAATTCCCCCTGCACTCGTTCCTACCATCTCCACTCAATCTCAGCATCCTCAGCCGTTGCCCCAAACCACAGCTCGGATCCCCTCAACAGACTTATTAGCCATCTGGCTCCGGAGTCGAGAGGGTCCCCGGGGGCGGGCGTCACACTCAAAACAAACCATTCTAATTCCTCCGCCTCTGCTTGGTTCATTTTTCTCTTTCGAAAATCAAGATTTGCCAGCCTCGGATATACCAATATTACACCCTCAGTTTTAGCTGAACGGAAAGCACATACGCACACCCGATCTCTTCTCCCAGTAAGTAGTCTTTTGTAATTTGTCATGTCCATGATGAATTATGCCTTTTGCTGGAATCAAGCCTACTAAAGGCTGCTTGTGCAGAGAAAAAGAGAGAAAGAGAGAGACAGAGAGCGACTGTGACTAATTCCATTGTGCCTGCTACACAAACATTCACACGAGGCAATCAGGAGGCCCATTACACCAAACAATCCAAGGTCACTGACCTTCTGTGTCCTGAGGAGAAAACCAAATTCAAATGTGAGACGATCTGCTGTACAACACAAGATTTCATTCCCCCCTTCTTTATTGAAGATTCCCTCACAGCATTGTCTCTTCCTCCCTCCCTCCATCTCATGTCCCAGGGTGAGACTTTTTTCAAAAACACCTTCTCTCTAAATAATAGCCAGTGGCTTTTATTTATGTTTCAATCGTGAATCAGAGCTGGGCTGCAGGGCCCAGTTCAAGTCTGAGCTACTGGCTGTCAGACTCACATATTTCACCACTTCCCCGTGAGAGTCTATCTTCTAAGCCACACACATTCTGAAGCACAGAACTACCCAGATTTTACACTTAACCACACAACACTTGGATTTGTTTATCTTGAGGGGCATTAAGGAGTTAGAGTGTTTTACTTACTGTAGCTGTAGTTAAGGGAGAAAATTGGATTATCTTTCTGTTGAAGCTGGTTGACCTAAGTACTTGATGCTACGTTAATGCTGGTTAAGCTAATTAAGAAGGCTGTTTGAGACAATCAATGTGGCAAGTTAATGTGGCAAGCCCAAACGACGTTAATGTGGCAAGCCCACAGAGGGCTCCTGATTCTTTGTTAAGCCTAGGGAGGGCTCCTGATCCCGAGTATAGCCCACGAAGGGCTCCTTAGCGGTCTCCGTAATCGCCACGGAGGGCTCCTGTTCCCGGGTTTAGCCCAGGGAGGGCTCCTGTTCCCGAGTTTAGCCCACGGAGGGCTCCTGATCCCCAGTTCAGCCCAGGATGGGCTCCTGTTCCCGAGTATAGCCACACGGAGGGCTCCTGATCCTGAGTTAAGCCCAGGAAGGGCTCCTGTTCCCGGGTATAGCCTAGGTAGTGCCCCTGTCCCTAGTTAAAGCCTAAGGGAGGGCTCCTGTTTCCCCGTTCCCCCCCGTGAGTGGCTCCTGTTTCCCCTTACTCCCAGGGAGGGCTCCAGCCCCAGATATCGCTCCAGTGTCGGCTCCAGCCCCAGAGCTCGCTGCAGTGACTGCTCCTCGTAAGCTCTTTCTAGAGCGCCATCTAGTGCCCGCTCCTCCAGAGTGCCCCCCAGAATTCCTAGATTTCCCCAAGAAAGGTAAGGCCACGGGAATCCGCCATGGTCTCCTTAGTCCCCTGCTCTGCCATGGCTCCCTGATCCGCCCTGGAGGCTCTTCTTGTCTCCGCCCTGTTCCAGTCTTGCACCAGCCTCCAGGGCACCCGCCTCCTGTCCAGGAGGGGGGCGATCTGTCACGTGTATGTTCCCGTTGAGTTCCTGTTTTACTTTATTTGGTCCTTCCTGTTCCTGTCCCAATGTAGTTTGATTTGTTCCAGGTGTGTCTCATTATTAGTTATCCTCCTCACCTGTCTGCACCTCGTTATCTGCCCTATTTAGTTCAAGCCTGTTCTGAGTTTCTTTGTCTGGAATTGTGTTTGTCAACTCCTTGTGCTACGTGTGAGTCCCTGAAAAATAGAATCAAACTCCTTTGTTTTGTACTCCTGGTCTCCTCGCTCCGTGCTCCTCACAGTAGCAACCCGTGACATGGATAGAGTCAATGCCCCACCTTGCATCCTTTTCTTTTTTGATAATAATAAACGTTACAATACAGAAGGAAAGATCTATTGCTACTGTTACATTGCAAATTTAGCATAATGAGGGGATGGGGCTGTTGAGCTCCAAAAATGACCAAAAAAACATAATAAGAGTACCCATTTTGACATTTTGGAGCTTGACAGAATCCATTCTCTTTCATATTAAAAAGAAAGTAAGTAAAACAGAATGCTCATTTTAGGTTGAACTAATCCCTACAAAAGGTTAATTGAAAAACTCTTGTCCTATCAAATCTAGATTGTATTCAGGTTTGGTGAGTTCTGTCACCTTGACAAAGGATCCCGGTTTTTGTCTCCTTCAAACCTACTATGTAACAGACCTGCATTACAGCTTCCTGAAGCACACATTAAAAAGGTCTCAACTCAGGCAGGTTAACAGGGTTATATAAACATCTTTGTCTCGTTTTCATATGAACAGAGCACTTTTAACTGCCCGGCACCATGACACCTACTGGAACGAAAGACAGTAAGAGAGAAGCCCTGTGATAATGCATGTTTTCACAACCCAGAAAAAGAGTGGGCATGTAACAAGCCGTGGGAGTATTAACTTTACTCGTCGAGTTTCTTAAAATCTGGACTACATGCTCCCATCGTCCTGGGGGCAAATTCAGTACTGAGTGGTAAGTGACCCCGTCTTGACTCCGCAAGTACATTGTAACTGGACTGTAGGACAGGCGCCGAACACTCATTCTAGAGACAATAACCTGGCCCTGGCTGCTCTCCCCCCACTTCACTGGCCTAATCTACTATTAACATAATTGAACTCCTACGTTCATAAAAAACAATACTCTAAAACAGAGGCTCCGGCACCCGATTGCAGTCCAAATTTCGATCCATTGGAGTCACATGAACGTGAATCCTACTAGGAAAGCCGCTTCTAACAGATTATAGACCTAATGGCCTATGCACTACAATACCAACCTACTGCACTTAAACTAGCATCTCCTGTCTACTGTAGAGTTTAGTAGTCATCATTGGTCGTCTGATAGCCCTTCTTCTTACATACATCTAAAAATTGAAACGGTTTTGAGTGCATAAAGTTTCCAAAATCCACCACCACTTGTGTGTCGGTTAAATAGTGGCCTCCTCTTTGGGTTTATTTACAGTGCACTTTTTCTTGTGGCATTTCAGTGTGAACCATAATTGACTATTAAATATTGCAATAAATATTAGTAGGACCAGGCCGCCGTACCCCAGAGTCTCCATGGTAATTTGCAAAAATGTGTTAAAAACTGTATTCTATCACCATCATTCGCCCACCACAGCCTTTTCTTCAACACCCTACTTATCTCATTTTAAGGTTGATGGAAATCGTACATGAAAGACGACGAACCCTGTCAGCATTTGGTTGGCCATTGTTAGTAGATACATTTTCTCACACAAACAACAAAGACGGCGGCTGTGTACCGCCCTTTCTTACGCGCTTCTTCCTACTCCTTCCTCTCACCCCAGCAGGCTCTTTTTTGGGTAAGCCTCAATGTCGCTACACATATTACACCGCCTAACAGCAACATGGTGAATTCCCCCCGAGTGTACGCCACCCCCCTGCCGTGTGGTACTTTGCAGCAATACTTGTGTAGTTTGTTTTGTTTAGAGCTTATGACCCGGCGTTCTATAACCTGTTTGCCCCTTCTCTTCGCCTTTCATCCGTGGCGGGCTGAGTGGCATTTTTGTTGTGCCCGGATGGTTTGCGTATTACCCATGCCCTCCAACCTAAATATCTCCAATGTACGATTTGTGCTTACGTATACGGTTTCGCGGTCTACCCCTCTTTTGTCCCTGCAGCCGCACTTGCCAATGTTGGACATCCTAACTCATCTCTTATTTCCGTTTCACCTTTGTTGCGGTGTACACGGCTTGTCACCCCTTATCTCTTCCACCTGAGGAGTTTTTTTATTGCCACAGTTACCCCACTCCGGCCCCAGTCTTTTCCCCATATATCACCAGTTATCCCCTGCACGGCTCCCCCGCTACTTATTTTTCTGTTACTGCCTCTTTCGCGTTACCCCACGCATGTTTTTCTGTCCCCCGGTGGGCATGTTTCTTCTTGCAGCTTTGGTCCCCCCTCCTCCCTCAGCTACTACCAGAGTCAGCGTATGATGCTGATTCATGCTAGAGATAGTCATATCTGTAAGAGCTGCAGCCACGAGCCTCTGACTCTATTGTGCTATTCCTGTGCCCTTCAGCCGCTATGTTGTTCCGCAGCAGCTTTTCTCTCCGGATCGTCAATCTAGCTTGTCACGCTACCGCTGCCTGCTTCAATGCACGTAGTGACTTCCCAAATCAGGACATAAAGGTCATGCATACACAGAGCCACACCGCCTTTCTGTGCAAAACTTGGGGAATAGAAGGAGGGATATAGACATTTAGATATGAGAGACTAAAAACCGCATACTAACATAAATTACACAAATAAACCCGTGAAACTTAACTGAAGAAGACATGAGTTCCAAGGCAAACTACCAGTACTGTATTCCTCTTGAAATGAAACCAAATATCTGATATGCATAAGTAAATAACTGAAGAAAGAGTTAACGCAATTTGTACTTATTATAGCATTCTATCGTGGGGCATCAGCGTTTTCTTTCTTCAATTATTTTATTTTTTCTTTATTTTTTGCACGCCACATCCTCTTTATTCAGCAGGCAAAAGAAAACTTTCCAAATAACGTGTTGTTTGCATTATGTATTTTGGGGGCCCCTGTGGGGTTTTGCCCCTCGTTTTCACTAACTCTTCAATGGTTCCTTACCCTGTCCTCCCGTTTAGCGTCTGGTTCCCCGTGCCGACCTATGTGCTGTCTCGCCGGCCCCCACACCCTACACGTTCTTGCCTCTAAACGTTGCACCACAAGTGACCACACGAGCACCGCCTCTTCTGCCAAACTCTGCCCCACCCCCCCCCCATTCATCCCCCCCCCACACCGCCCCTCGCACCGCAAAGAGCTCTCTGCGTTCCCGCCGCCCCCCGACATAAACACCCAGATATAATTACCAGCCCTTACGATTCGCACGCGCTCTGCATGCGCAATTTGCCAACATTCTCTTTTGAGTCTATTTGCTAGTTCTCTTCTCTACCATCTTTCGCAAAGCTAGATGTAGCACAGCACCCCATATTATACTTGTGAGGTGTTGCTGTGAACACACATCCATAGATACCGAGATCTTTACTACAACCTAACAATCTTTCCACTCAAACACCCACCGCACACTTTTATTCCAGACACCACCAACCATCCTTTCCACCCAATGAGCGCTCCCCTCCCTCACACCCACTACTACTATCCCCACATGAGTGTCCACAGCGTTTCACACCCCGCACCAAAAATATTAGCAGCACAAAACTATTCACACAACATGGAATCTTAATAAGAGTCTCCTGGAACCAACAACACACCACCGCAGCATGTTAGATGTATGGAATACCGCGAAACATAGGACGAACCGAAATTCTAAACAATACAGACGCCCCCTTGTGTTAAGTTGCATTAAAGATGCACTTTAAACACTTAACTTGTATGCTCCAACTTTTCAATTTTCTCTTCTCTAATAACCAGAAGGTTTTAAGCATACATCGCACCACTTAACATCAACAGTCTAAGTACCTATACGTTTGTCTTGTCCCAGGACTTCATTATTTAATAGAAATACATCCTGCAAAATACGCAGAATATAGACCACATTAATACATAAAAAAAGAGATCAGGTTACGACACAGTTTGCAAGATTTCCTATGGCTATACAAGAAGCTGATGTTATATTCAGAGAAAGGCTCCTTCTGCGGCATGAGCTAACAGGCGGTTATTATGCCCTGCACAATCTGTCAAACACATGATATCATAGTTATTTTGAGGGGGAGGGTTGCTCTGGAGGCTTACATTTCCATACAAGAGTGCATGTGTAATGTCTCTGAGCACTTTATATCCTTAACATTTCTGCAGAGACCCCACACAGGCAAGAAAGCCTCCATCTTCTAAGGGTAATCACAACTCTAATTGGATAAAAGAAAGGCAAGCTGACACCAAGCCTTTTAAAGGCAGGTTTATCACACGCAGTCAGGATACGCTAGAAGACATACGCACCAGCACATTCACGCCGGTCCTACGTCTAGCTCAAACGCCTCTGCTTTCAAATGCAGACACATCAAAGGGGGAACAGCTACGGTTATGTTTGTTGTTTGCGATGCAACGGCAGCGAGTGAATTCAGCAGTCTGAGTGGGATCAAATGTTCCTCCATCAGTTTAAGAACAAGCTCTGCTGACGATGATACGAGAGTATTTGATTTGAGAGGATCAACTAATTTTGACTGAGCTTCAAAAAAACAACCAATAGCCTTTGTTCATCTACAGAAGATGAAATGAAAATAACATGATTGGGGGACAAAGCAGATGAGTTTAGGAGATCGTACTATGGGTTGGTGATTGATGGCCGTTGGTTCTTTTTAGGGAGGGGGAACCTGCTTTCTGCACATACAGGGGCCATCTGGCATACTGGCAACACATTTGTGCGGTGAAGAAAATCCTCTGGCTCCTGTCTTATGATGTTTAGCATGTGTGTGTTTGAGTGTGTGTCTCTGCACACCTGTTAAAACCACAGTGTTTGTCTGGAATCCATGTGTGTGAGAATGCGTTTGCTGATGCACGAGAGACTGCTTCATTACACACGCTCGCACTGAAGGGAATGTGATTTCAGTCAGGCCAAATGCAGTCTGGGAAAAACATTTCAGTAACCTTGACCTTCATTTCAACTCGCCGCATATTGACCTTACTGACATGTTTTGTCGACAAACTGATGGCCTGTCCCACTTCTGGATGCCTCTCTGTTTAAAAGCTTAAAAGTCACAACACTGACAAAATATTGACAAGGGACAAAAACAAATCACCACTTAATCCTAAACTTACTTTACTTTACTTGCGTTCCCTTAAAGGCACAATATGTAAGATTTTTTTATTAAAATGAACAGTAGAACAGTGTTATATATTTTGCTGACTTGTGTACTTACATTATCCCAAATGGTTCGAAGAATGTTTAAATCCAGAGAAATAAGCAATTTTAACTAGTGACACGGACCGTGTCCATAGTGTCATTGAGTCACCTGACAATGACGTCATAACCCCTCAATTTCCAGTTTTGTTTTGTAGAAAACATGGAAACACCAAAGACGCTTTAATATGTTGTGCGTTTTAATAGACAGGTGACGACCGCACAGAGTAGCATTATAACAGAACTTTCAAATGTATCTAGTATGATAAAACAGTGCTGCTTTACCACACATACTCACGACCGGAAGCAGCGGAAGCGGTCGACTGTGGCATAATAAAAGCTCCGCTGCTTTCGAGCCGTACGTGTGTCGCGCTCGTTCAGCGGCCTCGTTTCACTTCGATGGCTTTCAGCCTCACCCTGCTTCATTCTACTACATTAATAAATCATTAGCTCATCCATGAACATGATTTCTGCCCGAGTCTGGTCGGATTGCACCGGCTGTGGGGATGAAGACGACAACTCCCATGATTCCACACTCAGTCACGGCGTCATCAAACTACGCCTTTGTTTCTTTGTTTGTTTTGAATACGCTGTGAAATCTAGCGGCGAAAACGTACATATTGTGCCTTCAAAGGCACGTGATTCCAAAGGATGCTTTTAAATTACGTCACACAACATGATGAGCTATAAATTTAATTCAAATTCAAATTAAGCATTTGTGAAATTAATTTCATAATAAATGATTCTTGCAAATTTTTAGAGGCAGCATGAAAGCAATCCAATAATTAACCTTAACTATATATCAAACAACAATACTAAACAAACACTGGCTCGAAATTTGGGTGAGTAAGATTTTGTTGTTGTTGTTGTTGTTTTTAAAATAATTTTTTTCAGCAAGGATGCATAAAGCGGCTGAAAAAAAAAAGATTACCGTTCAAATAAATGCTGTTCTTTTGAACTTTCTATTCATCAATGAATAGAAACATAAGCCCCGTTTCCACCGCAGGAATTTTACCCTGGAACTAGGGACTTGTTTCCACCGCAGGAACCAGGATCGAAATAAAGTTCTGGGTAAAAATGTGCCCCTCAGAAAGTCCCTGCTCGCGAGGTAGTACTTTTTCAAAGGTCCGGAACTTTTGGGGGTGGGACTTGGGCATTAAACGTGCTGATTGGTTGAGTTCACGCAGCATTGTATTTCAGCCACCCTTTATTCGGATCATTTTCAAAATATTACTGTTATTGTGTCATGAAATGTAGTTTTAAAAGTATTTCAGGCAACAATGTAGTTGTTTAAAACTCAAATCTGCAGTTTATTTATAAAGACAGTACCTATTTAAAAATGTGCTTCGCTGATTTCGGAGACATGAGCTCTAAGCGATCAGCGGACGCTCAGTGCTCATGTTTCCCGATGACAGCAGCCTCAACTAGTCCTTCTGACATTTGCCGCTGCCTCTGATGTCTCTGTAGTGGTTAAACATAAGATAAATTAGTTTGGGGGTAAATCTAAAAGGTAATCTTTGGTCTTTATTCTATTAATCTATAATCTATTAATATGTTAAAATGAAAAAGAGGCAATACTGTTTGATATATTTCGTTTCATTGTAATGTAGACTATATACATTCCCTAAGCTACATTTATGCGGCTTTTAATATGTTTAAATGAAAACGAAAGGAGGCGGTGGTGTTTGATATCATATTTCGTCTTATTGTAAATACAGTGAGGAAAATTGTAGTAGCCAAGGCGAGCTGACTGACATTATCAAGTACGCTGCTGTTCCATTTGAAGAATTACCGGACTTGCGTCGTCCGGTCCACGGGAGTTCACACTCCCAAGTCGAACTCACGAAGTCCAAACTACCGAGGATGCAATTCCGAAATTTGCGTACTTGGTATTGAAACGCGTGCAGACCTACGTCGCCAGACTATTTGCCTAATCTTCATGGTACTTTAGACTGCGATGGAAACGCAGACCACAACAGGTCTGGGGGGAAAAAAAAGTTCCTGGGACAAATTGTTCCAGGTAATTTAGGTGGAAAAAAAAGCGGCTATAGACACGAATATTAAAAACAAGCACACCTGTTTTCAATGGATAAGAAATAAGGATAACGTAAGATCATTTTGAGCACAAATAGCATATAAGAATGATTCTACGTATCATATGCACTAAAGACTGGCTAACGGCATCATCATGACTTATTATAATATATATATATGGTTATCATATTATAATACATGTCAAGTCAAGTCAGTCAAGTCACCTTTATGATATAGCGCTTTTAAACAATACAGATTGTGTCAAAGCATGAACAGCATTAATTAGGGAAATAGTGTCAATAATGCAAAATGACAATATTGAAAAACACTAATTTTTCAGGTAAAGACAGTTCATCATTGAATTCAGTGATTCAAAGCCAGCTCAGTGTAAATAATATTTTTGCAATCATGTCAACGATATTGCTGGAAATGAAGTGTCCCCAACTAATCAAGCCAGAGGCGACAGCGGCAAGGACCAAAACTCCATCGGTGACAGAATGGAAAAAAAACCTTGGGAGAAACCAGACTCAGTCAGGGGGCCAGTTCTCCTCTGACCAGATGAACCAGCAGTACGGAAAAAATCAATATAAGACGTAATAAAAAAGACGATGAACAATATTAACAGCAATAATTATATGATGCAATCAAACTTATAGCAAAAAGTGGTAGTTCTAAGTGTTTCAGGGTTGCATCATCTGTGGTCCTCTGAGGGGTTGCATCATCTCTTATCTTGTGTTCTGGATCCAGACTGAAGCTTAAATCCTAGTCCGTGGCAAAAACAGAGAAACAAATACAAACATAATTAGAGTAGCTGCTGTTCCAACCAAGCAAAAAATTATTTGTTTAACCCAAACTAAAGAATAATAATGTTCATTTGATTAGAGATAATGCAGTACAAGATTATGAGATGCATTATTTAAATACTTGGCCAAAGAAATGTGTCTTTAATATGGATTTAAAAAGAGAGAGTGTGTCTGAACCCCAAACTTTATCAGGAAGGCTATTCCAGAGTCTGGGAGCCAAATGCGAAAAAGCTCTAAAACCTTTAGTGGACTTTGCTATCCTAGGTACTACCAAAAGTCCAGAATTTTGTGACCTTAGGGAGCGTGATGGATTGTAGCGTGGTTAGAAGACTAGTTAGGTACGCAGGAGATAAACCATTAAGGGCCTTGTAGGTAAATAATAATATTTTGTAACTGATACAGAACTTAATAGGTAGCCAGTGCAGAGACTGTAAAATTGGGGTAATATGATCATATTTTCTTGACCTGGTAAGGGACTCTAGCTGCTGCATTTTGGACTAGCTGTAGCTTGTTTATTGAAGATGCAGGACAACCAACCTAGCAGTGCATTACAATAGTCCAATAGAGGTCATGAATGCATGAACTAGCTTTTCTGCATAGAAACAAGTAACATGTTTCGTAACTTGGGGGGGGACAAGTTTCTAAGATGGAACTTCTCCCCCGAGAATGCTGTTTTTGTAACATGGGAAAGATGATTTTCAAAAGACAAGTTGCTATCTAATATAACACCAGATTTTTGACTGTAGAGGAAGTAACAGTACATCCGTCTAGTTGCAAATTGTAATCCACGAGATTATGTGTACTGTCTTTTGGTCCAATAAGTAATATCTCTGTCTTATCCGAATTTAATAGGAGAAAATGATTGGTCATCCAATCTTTAAAATTTTAAACACACTCTGTTAGCTTCGATAATTTAGAAGTTTCATCTGGTCTTGTTGAGATATATAGTTGAGTATCATCGGCATAACAGTGGAAACTAATCCCGTATTTTCTAATAATATTACCAAGGGGCAACATGTATATCGAAATAGCAGAGGACCTAGGACAGATCCTTGTGGCACTCCATATTTTACTGGTGATAATTGAGATGACTCCCCATTTAAATTAACAAGGTGGTAGCGATCGGACAGGTAGGATCTAAATCATCTTAAAGCCTGTCCTTGAATACCCGTATAGTTGCATTCGATCTGTGAGTATGTCATGATCTATAGTATCAAACGCAGCACTAAGATCAAGTAAAACTAGCAATGAGACACAGCCTTGGTCTGACGCAAGAAGCAAGTCATTTGTAATTTTAACAAGTGCAGTTTCTGTGCTATGGTGGGGCCTGAAACCTGACTGAAATTCTTCATAGAGATCATTTTTTTGCAGGAAGGAGCACAATTGAGCAGACACAACTTTTTCTAAAATTTAGACATAAAAGGAAGATTTGAGATGGGTCTGTAATTTGCCAGTTCACTAGGATCTAGTTGTGGTTTCTTAATAAGAGGCTTAATAACTGCCAGCTTGAATGGTTTTGGGACGTGACCTAAAGACAACGACGAGGTAATAATATTGAGAAGCGGTTCTTCTAACAACTCTTTCAGTAATTTAGTGGGTACAGGATCTAACAGGCATGTTGTTGGTTTAGATGCAGTGATAAGTTTATTTAGCTCTTCCTGTCCTATAGCTGTAAAGCACTGCAGTTTATCTTTTGGTGCGATGAATGAAGCTAAAGTATTATACGCTGTAGAATCTACATTTGTTATTGTATTTCTGACGTTATCTATTTTATCAGTGAAGAAATTCATAAAGTCCTTACTATTAAACTGTGAGGGAATATCTAGATCGAGTGGCGTCTGGTTATTTGTTAATCTAGCCACTGTGCTAAATAAAAACCTAGGATTGTTTTGGTTATTTTCTATGAGTTTGTGGATATGCTCGGCCCTGGCAGCTTTTAGAGCCTGTCTATAGCTGGACATACTGTTTTTCCACACAATTCTAAAAACTTCCAAGTTCGTTTTCTCCATTTGCGCTCAAGACTAAGAGTTTTTTTCTTGAGAGAATGGGTATTACTGTTGTACCATGGCGCAGTACGTTTTTCTCTAACTTTTTACTGGGGGGGGGGGGGGGGCGGGGGGGGGGGTAAATACATCATTACTGTACTTTTTCCAACTTTTTGAACAGTAGTGATATGCTGTCACACCATTACTGATCAGAATTATAATTTGTTCTCTACTGTACTGGCAATAATCAGTGTTTATTCTAACTGATAACAGTCATTCCAAAAAAAAAAGTAATTCCAGAAAAGCTAGATGAACTGTGAGGAATCAGTTTTAAGACCTCAGAAATGGACTGGAACACTAAAAGCCATTTCATGATTCAGGGAAAGGAGTTTAGATGTGCCGTTCATCTTCTGCTTACCTCAACCTTTATTAAGGACAAAAAAATAAGCAGGTATTAAAATTAATAAACCAAGAGGTATGCTAATGAGGATAAGAAAGGGGGGTTGGGGTTGTGAGTTCAGAGAAATAAAAGAGAAAGAAATCAAGAAGGAAGAGGGAACCCAGATAGATTTTAATATCCGGCAATATCCCACATATTCATGAGGAAACAGACAACAAAGATTACATAGAAGATCTTTTCATGAAAATGTACCTAAGTGGCCCGTGCCAAGCATCCCATGAAACTCCTGACATTTACTGCTAAATTGATTAATGACATTTAACTGAAGGATAAAGGGTTAGAATGAAGGGAAATGCCAAATATTACATAAAATGCTGAGGTGAGCGGACAATCATTTAAGAAAGAAAGAAAGAATGAAAGAAAGAAAGAAAAGACGAAAGACTATAAGAAAGACAAAACGATGAGGACAATGAAAAGAGAATGTGATGGAACACATTTCTTCGGCCCTTGATTGGATGCAGGCTAGAAGGTGGTATTGCACTAAAATGAGAATGGCCTCAGCCATCTATTACATCTTAATGGGTGTAGTCACTGCCATTGAGATATCCAACTGTGTATTAATAGCTCAATTAAAGAAAGAGTATTGGATTTCTTTTTCAATTGCTACGTTGAAAAGAACATTGATAAGTGCAGAAGCAGTAGGGATTGATTTTACTTCTAAAGTTAAGAGATCACAATGGTATTAAACCTTCTGTGAGGTGTATGGACCATCTGGGGCTCCCTTACTTTCTCCCTCTGTCTCTCTCTTTAACCCTGTCTTTCTCTTTCACGAAGAAGGTGGAGGTAAGAAAAGTCAATGCTATAATGGAAGGTCTGAAATTAGCAAAAGCACTACACTAGTTGACATTAACATTTTTTTGTTGGATTCTTTGCTTCTTGTAACAGAGATTGAAGTTTACATATTTCTTAAAGGAATAGTTCACCCAAAAATGCAGCTCCAATTGCAACGTGTGCTTATTACAAACAGAACATGTCTGTTAATGTGGACGCTAATATAGTTTGTTATAGTTATTGTTAGTAAGTTATTGTTCTTGATGTGAACAGGATTATAAAGTGGAATCTTGTAACTGACAGATCTACAACACTCGGCATGCTGCAACTTTTATGACTTGACTAACAATTGATGTTAGAATGTTGCTAACCTAACAACACACTATTAATAATAAGCATAAAATACATTGCACATATTGAGTACTCGTGTAAACATTGCTCAAGTACACAGTTTTTTAAATATCATGCACAAGGTTTACCAGGTTTACATGGCCATGAGTTGAAAGGATTAAACTTCTGCCACACATTCTGTCACTAGTGTTGTGTGTTTAAATGTTACAGCTAGAATTCGAATACCTGGAATATTCCCATAAAAGCCGCGCAAGCCATATTCCAGGCTTATTATGGTCATAAATTATGAACAATCGCAAAACTAGCGTTGTTAATTGTAGAGATTCTTCATCAGTAATGGCTGAAGTTAGTGTGAGCAGGCGGCCATGCCTGTGCTCTCTGATGAATGTGGAGACCTGTAGAGGTGCAACAGACTGTCATGCACTTCTGAACCATAATAAAGATTGAACCGCTGCTGTTCTGCACCTGTAAATGGGAGTGTGGAGAACAAATTGTCAGAGAAGGGCCGTGATGCCGCTTCATGAGTGAGAATCTTGTCCTTCGTGTGGCAGTCAAGAATAATTCAGCAGAGGAGCTCGTCACGCACTCCGTCAGCACTTTAATGTGCCTTTACCTGCTTTAGAAACAGCTGGATCTCTGAATTTATTATAACTGGTAAACCTAAGTAAAAAATATTCTTTGAGTGCATATACTGCCTTTATGTTCAATGTTGTTCTCAGGGATCTAAATTCTGCCCATTGCTTTCACCACTTACACCAAAAAGATGTGCCACAACCTTTTCACTCTTCTATTTCTTTAATAACTCTTTTAAAATCTTTCTCACAGTAACTGTGTTTACCACAATTAACGCTGTATTGCGAAATACAATTCTGTAAATACCCCGGAAATTTAAGGACACTGAGAGCACTGCATAAAACAAATATTTTAAAATGTTGCATGCATCCATATCCCCAGGTAATCCCTGCTGAGACAGTTGAAAAGTCTGCAACAGACTGTCACTTCGAGTCTGTTTCTCAGGCTCATGGGAAATCAAAGAGAAAGCAAGACAGAGACAGTGAGGGAGCAAGAGCTGGAGAAAGGTAGGCAGAGAGAGAAAAGGATCACACAAAACAAACAAATTCTGCACATTTGTGGCAAAGTGGCAAAAGCTTCCTTTCCACCATCAGAGAGGCTCTGCATTTCTTAAACCAGGTGAACATGACAAATCCCAACATCAAGAAATAAATATCATATATCATATATCATATAAAGATGCAACGTCTTTTGTCGCAATTAAGTCTCCAAAAACAGCATGATCTTTACTCTAACTGCAACTGCTTGTTAAAATGCTCCTCTTTTTTGTTTGTATCTGAGGGAGGGGCTGTAATTGGGAATAACTGTTTGAATACTCAAATATCTGAGCTGCCTATAATATCAGTCAACCTTAATTTGACTTCCTCATGATGAATCGGAGTTCGGTTGGGAGGGAGAGATCTCCACTCCACCAGAAATATCCCTCCTTCAGAAGCCCATAATGCTGGACATTTTAATCAGGTTCACTTCAGGTTACACTCAAAACTAATCAGTCTTACTGCATGCAACCTGTAATTTGGTTAATTGTGTTATTTGGCAGTGCATCCACCAGCTGCGAAGTTCATGTTGCAAATGTCAAGATGCTAAATCTTAAAGTGGCATGGGGCAATCAACTGACAGTTCTTTTAGAGATGTTCATAAACATTTAACCCTGTAAAGACTGACAAATGAAATGATACATCAAACTTTTATGACTCATACAGTATGACTCAAATTTATTCAGAGGCCTAAATGTCCAAAATGTAATATGAAATTCTGATATCTTGTAATGTAAATCAATAAGACCTTTATAACAGTATAGCAGATATAAAATGAATATAAATATCAGCTGTCACTCTATATTTTCCAGTAATATGTGTTAAGATGACATAAAAGTTATTCTTACACAATAAGAAAAAGCAGGAAATTGCACAGCACAATTAAACTAATTTATACTAAAAGGCCTTTCTAAAAATAAACTATCAATCACACAACAAAAGGCACGTAGCAGAATATGTACAACAGCTTTTCAGTAAAATTTTGATCATGTTGATAATTTGGAGACCGTAGAAACTTGTGTCTCAAATATGTTACAGATATGATTACTCTGGTTTCTCTACAGATGATAATAAATTATGTTGAAAAGCTAATTCACTCTCATTAGATTAATTGATGAGGCAGTGACATGCATCATTAAACCGATGCTGACAGCAGACCAGGGATTCATCAGTATTCACATACAAGAAAGACTCACTGCAAAAATAGATTTACAGCAGTTGCTTACATATAGGGTTATATATGAAAATATTTCCACAGCATGAAAAAAAAAACAGAGAATTAAAATTCACTGCTTCTCTGCATGTTTCGTGAGCGCAAACCCAGTGTCTAACGGATCTCGGATCAATCCTAGCGCTTGCCCTCTAATGGATAATCTCATTTTTCTCCAGGGACAGTGAAACAATGCAGGAGTGTAGATGCAGGCCGGTCATGGGCTTACATCTGTCCCACAGCACAACCTAAGAGGCTTTAGTTGTTTTCTGGAGTTTGGGATCACCATCCTTCCTTCCCATAGTTCCTCACACCTTCAGATTCCAGCTCTAATTTCACAGTCCACACCTCCTGAAAGCTGCACCTAGAACGCACTGATCCAAGAAGCCTCTTAAAGTATTGCAGTTACATAGATTGCTTTCCAAAAGAGGTGTGCAGGAATTTAAACAGTGCATTGTGGAAGTGCAAACAGTGCAATTCACAATGTCTTTAGCCCTGATTGACTCTATATCTGTGGGAAAACTCGGGCGTGTTTGAATCAGTATGCTAAATATCTGTGCATTAAACAGAACTGCTAAAATAAGGAGTATACACATGGCACAGACTGAGTCTTTGTAACATTCAGCATTTGAATAGACAAAAATATCTAAAACAAAATAACATCTAAAAAAACAAATAATTAAAAGCATAAATGCATGGTAAAATATTTTCAGAGAATGTATCTTCTGAATTAGAGTTTGTACATCAGTAGCATTTTTTCTTGTTTTATGCATGAACATCACTAAATATTGAACAATTTATGTTTCAAAAGGATAAAAATTAGTGGTTTTAATATCTTAAGAATCTTCCTAAGTGTATTTTTATTTGTTTAGATATTTATAGGCCTAACCAAAAACAAGACAAAAATACTAATATAAACTACCATTCAAAGTGAGATTTTAAAATAATAATAATAATAATACTCTTGTTCAGCAAGGACACATTAATCAAAAATGACTAAACAATGTATAATGATATAAAAGAGCTATATTGCAAAATAAATGCTGTATAAATTGGGGAAATGTATCACCAGGTTTCCACAAAAATATTAAACTGTTTTCAACTTTGATAATGAGAATTTTTTCTTAAGCAACAGATCAGCATATTAGCATGATTTCTGAAGGATCGTGTGACACTGAAGACTGGAGTATTGAATACTGAAAATTCAGTATACATCACAGGAATAAATTACATTTTTAAATATGTTAAAATAGAAGTCGGTTGTATACATTATAATTATATTTAACAATATTGCTATTTTTACTGTATTTTGAAACAAAAAAAAATCAATCAATCAAAAATACCAAATAATTTACATATTCCTTTAAAGTTTTAGAAAAATCTCTTCCTGGTTATTAGTGCTGAGCGAGTAACTTGAAATTGGTTTCGTAGGTGTGATTTCCTTCCAGCCAAAATAATCCAGACTTGCCCTTATTACAGCTGTACTGGGCTTGATGGCTTACTCAAATGTTAAATATGACCTTTACGAGACATTTAAGGTGGGAACGTAGCTAATGTGTTTGTGTGTTGCTACGACAGCACCACTTGAGATGTGCTACAGCCTGCATCATATCTGAATAGAGTGACACCACAAATTATAATACGCAATAGATACCCATAATTTAGAGAGAAACCTACTGGATTCGTTTTTAAACACCATGTCAAGTTTATCCATTACAGCCAAGAGACAGCTAACTAAAGGAATTCACACTCATACAATGAATTCAGGCACCACATTGAACACTGTCATACTGCATTTTTAATTAGCATACACGTTAACCATCGAGGCCGCAGGAGTCTGTGAGAAAGTGAGTGGCATTTACAGCCTCAGTGTGATTCATCTCATCTTCTGCTTCACAGTCCAAAACCATTAAAACATAAGACCTGTCTGCATTAACTGCTGCCAGGGCTGGATTGGTAATCGGGCATACCGGGCATTTTCCCGGTGGGCCGACGCACTTAAGGGGCCGACAGAATGTTTTTTTGCCGAAAACCATCACGCAGGGACAGCGAGCAGCCAGTGGCCCATTAGTTTGTCTCCTGTATTGACAGCGTAAACATCCAATCACAATACACTATAGTATATGTATTTTGCTCCGCCTATATAAAGATCGCATCACCCCAACTTCTTCCTCATTGGCTTTTCCCACGTTTTCACAGGAGATTTATCAAGAACAGGCTTGCTCTGCGGTGAGTGATGCGGGCCAAAGAGCAAGGCAGGAGGAGAAGAAGAGAGTAGTTGAATTGGTAAAGTGCTTGATAGGGACTTGCAGCGGAGGCAGGCATCTAACCTATCCTAATGTGTGTGCACGGCTGCGTGCCATGAGTGTATGCGTAAACACTTTTTAATAAAACGTAAATTCGTACGTTTAGCCAAGTCAAGTGTGTTCATAGAGGTTTCCATGGGTCAGTGTGAATAAATCTAGATTTAAATAAAAAAGACACGATATTGTCTGACCTGACGTTTTATTCTTATCCAAAACAAGATGTGATATGAGTGTGATAAATAGGATACATACATACACTACCGTCACAATTTTTAGAACAGTAAGAAAGATCCAATAGAAAGATCCAAAGATCAGCATTCATATTAAATAAAAAGCTTTTGTAACTATACATATACCATTCAAAAGCTTGGAGTCAGTATTTTTATTTTGTTGGGGGTGGGGGGGGGGGGGGGGGGGTGGGGATGGGTTGGGATGATAGAAAATTATACTTTTATTTAGCAAGGAATGCTTTAAATTGATCAAAAGTGACGATAAAAACATTTATAATGTTACAAAAAAATTCATATTTCAAATAATCACTGTTCTTTTGAACTTTCTAGAATCAAAGAAACCTGAAAACCCTTCTAACTCAGTGTTTTCGCATACAATAATAATAATAATAACATTTTTTGAGCAGCAAATCAGACTATGTGATGATTTCTGAAGGATCATAGTGCCAGAGTAATGACTGCTAAAAAATTCAAACCTTGAAATCGAAGGAATAAATTACATTTAAATATATTCAAATAGAAAACTTATTTTAAATAGTAAAAATATTTCAAAATGTTACTGTTTTTTGCTGTATTTTGGATCAAATAAATGCAGGCTTGGTGGGCAGAAGAGAAATTCTTTAAAAAAAACATAAAAATCGTACTGTTCAAAAACGTTTGACTGGTATAGTGTGTGTGTGTCTATTACAGTGGGTACGGAAAGTATTCAGAATTCCCCTTAAATGTTTCACTCTTTGTTATAATGCAGCCATTTGCTAAAAATCATTTAAGTTAATTTTTTTTTCCTCATTAATGTACAAAAAGCACCCCATATTGACAGAAAAACAAAAAATTGTTGACATTTTTGCAGATTTACTAAAAAAGAAAAACTGAAATACCACATGGTCCTAAGTATTCAGACCCTTTGCAGTATTTAGTAGAAGCACCCTTTTATCTAATACAGCCATGAGTCTTTTTGGGAAAGATGCACCAAGTTTTTCACACCTGGATTTGGGGATCCTCTGCCATTCCTCCGTGCAGATCCTCTCCAGTTCTGTCAGGATTGATGGTAAACGTTGGTGGACAGCCATATTTAGGTCTCTCCAGAGATGCTCAATAGGGTTTAAGTCAGGGCTCTGGCTGGGACACTCAAGAACAGTCACAGAGTTGTTGTGAAGCCATTCCTTCGTTATTTTAGCTGTGTGCTTAAATAGGGTCATTGTCTTGTTGGAAGGTAAAAATTCGGCCCAGTCTGAGGTCCTGAGCAATCTGGAGAAGGTTTTCATCCAGGATATCCCGGTACTTGGCCGCATTCATCTTTCCTCGATTGCAACCAGTCGTCCTGTCACTGCAGCTGAAAAAATCCCCCACAGCATGATGCTGCCACCACCATGCTTCACTGTTGGGAACTGTATTGGACAGGTGATGAGCAGTACCTGGTTTTCTCCACACATACCGCTTAGAATTAAGGCCAAAAATCTTGGTCTCATCAGACCAGAGAATCTTATTTATCACCATCTTGGAGTCATTCAGGTGTTTTTTAGCAAACTCCACTTTCATGTGTCTTGCACTGAGGAGAGGCTTTTTTTCCCCCTAGCGGCCACTCTGCCATTAATAAAGTCCCGACTGGTGGAGGGCTGCAGTGATTGTTGATTTTCTACAACTTTCTCCCATCTCCCGGTTGCATCTCTGGAGCTCAGCCACAGTGCTCTTTGGGTTCTTCTTTACCTCTCGCATCAAGGCTCTTCTCCCCCGATAGCTCAGGTTGGCCGGACGGCCAGCTCTAGGAAGAATTCTGGTCGTCCCAAACGTCTTCCACTTAAGGATTATGGAGGCCACTGTGCTACTAGGAACCTTAAGTGCAGCAGAAATTATTTTTGTAACCTTGGCCAGATCTGTGACTTGCCACAATTCTGCCTGAATTCTTCAGGCAGTTCCTTTGACCTCATAATTCTCATTTGCTCTGACATGCACTGTGAGCTGTAAGGTCTATATAGACAGGTGTGTGGCTTTCCTAATCAAGTCAATCAGTATAATCAAACACAGCTGGGCTCAAATGAATGTGTAGAACCATCTCAAGAATGATCAGAAAAAATGGACAGCACCTGAGTTAAATATATGAGTGTCACAGCAAAGGGTTTGAATACTTAGGACCATGTTATATTTCATTTTTTCTTTTTTAATAAATCTGAAAAAATGTAAACAATTCTGTGTTTTTCTGTCACTATGGGGTGCTGTGTGTACATTAATGAAAAAAAAAAAAAAACTTAAATGATTTTAGCAAATGGCTGCAATATAACAAAGAGTGAAAATGTAAGGGGGTCTGAATACTTTCGTACCCACGGTATCTATATATAATATATATATATATATATTTTTTTTTTTTTTTTTTTTTTTGTGTGTGTGTGTGTGTGTGTTGGAGTAATTCACACTGAGATCAGGTGGATGGTCACTCAAGGTTGCTTTACTGGGCCTGACAGACAAAACTGGGACAATCACGACTAAAAGGCTGGTTAGAATACATTGCATCGATGTTGCATTTCAAGTCTTAGCAGCAGGGAGATTATAGAGACTCTGCTGTTGACATTTTCTCCAAAGTGCACGTGATATATTGGGCAAAAACCTCAAAATAAAACACATTAAATAAAATAAAACACTAATACAGTCCATTTACATTAATACAGAGAAACTGTAAACTTAATTGACCGATATTTTACATATTTTGTATAAAAGAAAGACAGAACGGGAAGAATGCAGCCCTAAAATGACGCCGCTACACACTTCAGCACGTGCGAGAGCATACAACACGTGTGCTAATAGCTAACATTCAACTATAGCTGATATTATTTTCACACAGATCATGACAAAACCGAACAAAACACATACCTGGGACAAACACGTCCAAAAGGCTGATTAGAATACATTGCATCGATGTTGCCTTTCAAGTCTTAGCTAAATGAAGTAAACAGATGTTCGGAGTTCACAAGTAGGCCAATAAACACTTCATTTTATTATTTCATCAGTTTTTTAAGACGGAGCAATCATTTATGCGACTTACCAGCAGGGAGATTATAGAGACTCTGCTGCTGATGACGTAGCTCCGCCCCCCAACATCATGTGCGCAATGAGTGATGCAACAGCCAATGGGCGTTTTCCCACATTATGCATGAATGTAAATAATTATTTAACGCCGTTACATATATATATATATACACACACTGTATATACAGTATGTATATCGAAGTGGTGATGGGCCGCCTGGACCAAAAAATGCCAGGGCCGATGTCCAGCCCTGACTGCTGCTATAAATGCCCAATGACCCGGCTTGTTAAAGAACAATTATAGAATCACTCGGGCAACAAAGTTCTGGTTATAACTGGAGCCCAATGTGTACAGGTACATGTATGAGTCAGAATCAATGTTTAGCATGAATAAAATGAAATAAAAATGATATGACAGCAATAGTT
The DNA here is from genome assembly GCA_018155175.1 of Sinocyclocheilus anophthalmus. Classification (NCBI taxonomy): domain Eukaryota; kingdom Metazoa; phylum Chordata; class Actinopteri; order Cypriniformes; family Cyprinidae; genus Sinocyclocheilus; species Sinocyclocheilus anophthalmus. The sequence goes on along the minus strand of JADLZN010008299.1, from coordinate 92,104 downwards.
ATTGCATTACAACATTAATATCTGATGTATTTATGGTAATCATTTGATTCCATTCCGGAATTAGTTTCCATTGTTATGCTGATGATACTCAACTACATATTTCAACAAGACCAGATGAAACTTCTAAATTATCTAAGCTAACAGAGTGTGTTAAAAATGTAAAAGATTGGATGACAAATAATTTTATCCCATTAAATTCAGATAAGACAGAGATATTACTTATTGGACCCAAAAACAGTACACAGAATCTCGTAGAATAAAATTTGCATCGAGACGGATGCACTGTTACTTCCTCTACAGTCAGAAATCTGGGTGTTATATTAGACAGCAACTTGTCTTTTGAAAATCATATTTCCCATGTTAAAAAAACAGCATTCTTCCATCTTATAAACATTGCCAAGTTACGGAACATGTTCTGTTTCGGATGCAGAAAAGCTGGTTCATGCATTCATGACCTCTAGACTGGACTATTGCAATGCACTGCTTGCTGGTTGTCCTGCATCTTCAATAAACAAGCCACAGGTGGTGCAAAATGCAGCGGCTAGAGTCCTTACCAGGTCAAGAAAATATGATCATATTACCCTAATTTTACATTCTCTGCACTGACCTATTAAGTTCCGTATCAGTTACAAACTATTACCACTTACTTTTAAGGCCCTAAATGGTTTATCTCCTGCATACCTAACTAGTCTTTAGACTAGTCTAAAAAATGCTTTTAAATAATACATAAATATCTCAGTCTTAAGCTCTCGCTCTTTCTCAGTCACACACACATAACACATATAGCATGCAAATCTCAAACAGCTTTCAGCATCATTTGATGTTTAAGTGGCTAGAAACCTTGAAAAACAGCTACAGAGAGACTACAGTAACTCTCAAGCCTTTTCAAAGAATGATACCTCAGAAAACATGTATCACTCTCCTCAGCATTCACCTCTTACCATTTTTCATTTTTGATTGCACACCAAACACGAGGCCATAGGCCGTGATTAAAATGTAGCACCTCTGGAAAAATATGTAAATAGACATTGCATGAATAGCAGGCACATCTGAATACCTCATTGAAATGATATCAGCTGTGGTATGTATCAAGACCTCCACTTATGCATATTTATGCATAATGTCCCTTGTGTGACAGATATTCAGTTGTTTCGTGTAAGTTTAACGTTTAGGCGCTTGTTTTGTAAGGAATTAAGCCATTAGATTGTCAGAGTGTCTTATTAAATGAAATAAGATGTAGAGCCACTTCATGTTGAGGACTTGCAGCTATTAACTGTGCATGCATAAATATAAATACTGTTGATATTTAATCCCAGATTAATATGATTTCAATTCTCTTTTTTATAAATCTTTATGACTTATTGCAAAGACCCGTTAAGATCACTTGGTGGCCGAAACAATCTTGACAAATAATTTGTGGTTATTACAGCTTCTTCAGCTTAAACCATGCAAAAAAATAAAAATAAAATAGTATTTTTAATTGTATTTCCAATGCATGCTAGAGAGTAAACAAGAAATCCAACAACTTAAACCACTACAGTTGCCACAAGGAGCATCCGATTTCTGTCTGTCTCTTCCTCTTTCTCTTCTTACAGTCATGGTAATGTGACCGTGATTTCACCAAGTACAACATGTTCCTGGATCAACATCCTTGTTGATCCTGGAACAACATTCCAATTAACCAATCAGAATTGAGGGATAACTTTTCAGGAAATATCTGTTTTAGGCTTATGATCAGGGTTAGGTGCTTCTACACCCTTGTAAATGAGCTATAATTTCACACTGATTTTAGGAATAAATTATGGGTCAGTTTAGGTTTAGAGGTAGAGGTAGGGATTGGGTTTAGTCTATATTTTTGGACAGTAATGTTGATCGGGACTTCCGGTTATGGCGGCGCTAGAGTGAGACGCAGTGTTTAGAGCGCCCGAATAATTCTATCTAAATAACCCTCCCTAAAGACATTTATTACGACGAAAGTACTTTATCTAAAATAATAACTTTGAATATTCCGATAAATATGCCGAATCCAAAGAAAACGGACATTAAAAAAAAAGAAACTCAGGAAACGAGAATGCCACTGTCCGACCGCCATGGTTCCATGCAGAAATGGAAAAAGGTTTTCTCAGAATTCAGGAGTTAATCGATGGATGCCTGAGTAAATTCGCAGAATCCTTGGAGAAAATGGGTAACGAATTACAGTCAATAAATCTGAGAATGGTGGATGTAGAAACCAAGCAGTTGGAGACGGAAGAAGCGGTAATGGGCCTTCACAAAGATGTTGGGAATTTCAAATTGGCTGTTGACGACGAAATTAAACAGCTGAAAGACAAAATTGATGAACTTGAGAATCAATCTCGCCGTCAGAATTTACGTCTTTTTGGTTTCCCAGAGGGAGTGGAAGGCAGAAACGCCATGGATTTTTTAAAGGAATGGCTGCCTAAGATTCTGGGACAGGAGGACGAGATCTACGAAATTGAAAGAGCTCATCGCACTTTGCAACGACAACCAGCGGAAAACGGCAAACCACGGGCCATTCTGATTCATCTACTTCGATATGGAGACACACTTAAGATCCTCAATGTGGCCAGAGAAAGGGGCAAGCTCACCTATGGCAATTCTACTATCATGATATTTTGTGACATGTCATCGACCTTGTTTAGAAAGCGACAAGAATTCAGCGCACTCAAAAGACAGCTACACAATAACGACATGTCTTATGCAATGCTTCATCCTGCGACGCTGAGGATTCAGCTACCGGAGGGACAAAGATCCTTCAACTCCAAAGCATCGGCAGAGACTTATCTTCGACAACATCATCTGCACTTGATTGCCGTTTAAGATGCTAAGAAATGGCATATCAACGAATTCCGGGGATCTACAGTAAACTCTACTAAAGCAATCACCTGTATAGTATGCAAGAATTACTGCATTGAAGTAAGAGGGGTGAGTGTTTTTTTCTCTTGGATGAACATTACTGACTTAACAGTTATGTCAAGGGTGGACTCTATACCTAAAATCCAATGTGAGAAGAATGTGATTTTATGTTTGTGGAATTGTTTACGAAAAGGTGTGCATTTTGGATATGTTACTAGGATTGTTCGAAGTAAATAATACGTTTGTTTGAAAGTACATAATATAAATATTTGTTGGGATTGACAGAACTTGTACGGGATTTAGTTAGGATAAGGTGGAGGAAGTCAAGTTCGACTGCATTTTGCGGTGCATAATCAGTCTTGGGGATTTAACGTTTCACACTTCGTTTGGGGAAGTGGTGGGAAGGGTAGGGGGGTTGGACAGAACACATGTTTAATTAATTAGGTTTTTGGGTTGGTTGGAGTTAAGTTCTTAAAGTGCCCTAAAATGGAAACAGAACAAAAAATATAGTTAATGGCAAGTACACTGAAATATAAGTATGTTACTTGGAATGTCAATGGGTTAAATCAAAGACTTAAAAGGAAAAAGGTAATTCTATACCTCAGAAAACATAGCATTGGAATTGCTTTGCTATAAGAAACACACGTGACTGATTCTGAACATCAAAATCTTAAAAAACAGTGGCCTGGACAGGTTTTCTTTTCTTCTTTTACATCACAATCCAGAGGGGTGGTTATACTTATTGATAAAAATATACCCTTTCAAATGGAATCTGTTGATAAAGACAAATCCGGCAGATATATTATTTTAAGAGGAACGATTGCGATGCAAAGAATAACCTTAGTAAATGTATACCGTCCTGAAATGGAGGGTGCTGATTTTATTCATAATATATTCTTCAAATGTTCATGCCCTATTGCAGAGCTAATAATTGGAGGAGACTTTAATGTAGTCTTAGACCCAGTATTAGACAGATCGTCCACTAAAGTGTCACCATTAACTCAGGTTGCCAAAGCCTTAAAATACGAACTCTCAAGTTTTAACGTAATAGATATATGGAGATTTAAGAATAAAACAAAAAAAGAATATTCTTTCTACTCACATAGGCACAATAATTATTCCAGAATTGACTTTTTTTGTTCCAATGGCGAAGGATTATTTGATTGAACAATGCGATTATTTACCAAGAATATTGTCAGATCATGCTCCTTTACTTATCTCAGTGCATTATTCTCTGGAAATGTCAAATTGTAAACTTTGGCGGTTTAGTGGCCATTTATTAAACAATGATGAAGCGTTGGGCTTTATAAATAATAATATAGACAACTTTATGATTACAAATAGAAATTCTGCTTCTTTGGGTATAATTTGGGAGGATTTGAAGGCATTCTTAAGGGGCCAAATCATTAATTATTCTTCCAGTAAGAAAAGACAATATCAAAAACAATCACAATTGCTCGAAAATAAATTTTAACAATGGAAAGAGAACACTCCAAGACTAAGGATACTCAGCTGTTTCAACAATTGCAGTCTAAAAAAATTGGAATACAATATTTTGTCATCTAAATTCTTTAGATCTTAGCATCTAAAGAAGCTAAGATCACGACAGAGGTATTACGAACACAGGGATAAGATTGGAAAAGTGTTAGCATGGCAAATAAGAAAAGAAGAAATTAGTAAATCTATAACTACAATATGCTCTTCAGATAATAAACCCCAAAATTAATTAACCAAGAATTCTTAGATTTTTGTAAATTGCTGTATAAGTCTCAAGGGGTAGAGGAAGCTGAAATCCAAAACTTTTTAAGCAACCTTGGAAATCCCAGTTATGTTATATGGACAGAAGAACTGGAAAAAGACATTTGCCACGAAACGATCAGTCTGCCCGTTGCTGCATAGCGGGGATAAAAGACCTGGTTTGGACGGTTTTTCGATGGATTTTTATCAAACTTTTTGGTAACACTTTACAATAAGGTACATTAGTTAACTACATTAATTAACATGAACTAATAATGAACTGCACTTATACAGCGTTTATTAATCTTTGTTAATGTTAATTTCAACATTTACTAATACATTATTAAAATCTTGTTAACATTAGTTAATGCACTGTGAACTAACATGAACATCTGTATTTTTATTAACTAACATTAGCAAAGATTAATAAATACTGTAACAAATATATTGCTCATTGTTAGTTCATGTGAGTTAATATATTAACCAACGTTTAACTAATGAACCTTATTGTAAAGTGTTACCAACTTTTTTTCTAAATTAGCTGACCCATTGCTTTCAATGTATGAGGAGGCAATTTATAAAAAAATAATGACCAGAGACTTTAAATCAGGCTTTAATTACAGTCCTGCTGAAACCTGGCAAAGACCCTAATCTATGTACCTCATATCGGCCGATCTCACTACTTAATTCTGATTATAAAATTCTTACTAAAATGATTGCATTACGTTTAGAGGGGGTTTTGCCTAGTTTCATTCATATGGATCAAACTGGATTTATTACAAATAGATCCTCTTTCGATAATATACGGAGGTTAATGAACATTATTTACTCGGCAAAACAAATGGATTCTCCGGTGATTGCTCTTTCTTTAGATGCAGAAAAAGCATTCAACCGAGTAGAATGGCCTTATTTGATAGCTATTTTGCATAAAATGAATTTCGGTCCCAAATTTATTGATATGATTCGAATGTTGTATAGAAGTCCATCGGCAACCGTCCGTACTAACTCTGATTTATCTTCGCACTTTCATTTATCAAGGGGAACCAGACAGGGATGTCCCTCTGTCTCCACTACTTTTTGCATTGGCAGTGGAACCCCTGGCCATAGCAATACGGGTAAACGAATCAATATCTGGACTAGAGGTAGGAGGCTGTGTACACAAAATATCATTGTATGCGGATGATGTTATGCTATATCTAACTAATCCTGAATCATCTCTGCCTACTTTATATCTGGTTATAAAATTAATATTAATAAAAGTGTTATGATGCCAATTAATTTGGCTGTGGAGAAAATGCCCTTAAATAACATTCATTTTTTAAGGAATTCGGTAAAGATAGTTTATTTAGGATTAAATATTCCTTTGAAGCTGGAAGAAGCAAATTCTTTGAATTATTCTACATTACTTAAAAAAGTAATGAGAGATTTGGAAAGATGGAACTCACTACCATTATCATTAATTGGCAGGATAAATTGCATAAAACTGAATGTTCTTCCAAAATTTTTATATTTATTTCAAACTCTTCCCATTTCTATCCCACAAAAGTTTTTTAATAATCTCAATAGCTCAATTAGAAAATTTATTTGGAATAATAAAACTCAGAGGGTTAAACTTAAAAAATTACAAATGGCATCTAAAAAAGGTGGATTACAACTTCCAGATGTTATGTCTTATTTTTGGGCAGCACAAATGAGAGCGGTATGGTTTTGGCAGATGAATAGTACTTTGGTACCTGCATGGATACAAATTGAAAGATATCATGCAGGGGAAATACCTCTAGATAAGGCTCTGTTCATCCCACTGACTTGTGTTACGAAAGTAGTTAATAACCCATTCATTAGACACACTTGCAAATTGGAGTTTGAGATCAGGAAAAAATATAATTGGCTACTATCATTATATAACAATACTCCTTTTCACTACAAACCATCTCTTCCTGAGGCATTAAGAGATGGGATAACACAATATTGGTATAAAAAGGGAATACAAGTGTTTGGAGATTTATATGAGGAGGACACACTAATGACATTTGAACAATTGAGAATAAAGTTTTCTCTTCCTGTTAAACACTTTTTCAAATATTTTCAAGTGAGAAATTATATCAATACAATACAAGGTCATTTAAGGTCTCTTTCTTTACTCGCAATAGATAGCACTATATGAGAGAAAAAAGGATCTAAAGGTTTTGTGTCTTATGTATACAATTTCTTGACTTGTTGTTATGGGGCTGACAAGACGTGAGACGTGCGGATCCATAAGCAAGCTTTATTTAAAGCAGAGGAGGTCAGAAACACAGGCAGGGTTGAAACAGTGGCAAATAGGTATATGGCGGGCAAGACACAAGAATAATCCTAGGGCTAGCGAAGGTCCATGAACGCCGAACAAAATCAAAAGGGGCAAGACTAAAGGGAGAAATCCAGGAAAACAGGCGAAAATCAAAACTGAGAAAACAGACAAGGCAAGGCAAGACTAGGCTAGGCTAGGAAGCTAACGAGGGCTCTGTAGTGTAGCTATCCAACGATAAGTGCTAAACACAATAAGGCAGAGGGAAGGAGTTAGAAGGAGTGTTAAATAGTGAGTGAGTGATATGAAACGCTTGTTTGCAACATGTGATACAGCTGTGTGCCATCAGTGCTGTGTGCAATCAGTGCAATGAATGATGGGATATGTAGTCCGGGGTGATATGCAACAGTGTGTAGTGCGAGAGTCAATGAAAATGGAAAGGGTGACCTCTGATGGCTAACAGACGGAAGTTCATGGACCGGATTCGTGACACCTGTTGGGAGGATGTATCCTCTTCACCTTAAAGGGAAAAGATCGGGAATGTACTTTGAATAAGATATGTGGGAACTCATCTGTAAAAGTGCTTTAACGTTTTCATTTAATAGTAGGCATAGATTAATGCAGTTCAATATTATACATAGAGTATATAATACACCTGAAAGATTACACAAGATCAGTGATTCGTATTCAGAATGTTGCCCTAGATGTAAAACAGATGTGGGTACATTATTGCATATGTTTTGGACTTGTTCTCAACTTAAAATTTATTGGAGAAATATAATACAAACTATTGACAAAATTACTAATGTTAGGCTTCCATATGAACCGAGATTTATATTATTGGGGGATGAATCAATTCTTCAACCTGATCAAAGGAAGAATTTACGTTTAGTTAAGATGGCTCTGATAGCAGCAAAGAAATGTATAGCTATACAATGGAAATCAGAAGAACCACCAAGGCCTATTATATGGCTTAGAGAACTTTCGTCCTATGTGCCTGTTGAAAAAATTGTTTAATCTGAAAAAAAGTCATCAATGTTTGTAAAGATTTGGGGCAAATTTATTGCATATACAGTACGTGAATAATTTGGATGTTACATTGACTGAAAATGCTGATGTGATAATGTAACCCTTTCTTGACTTTAATGTCTTTATTTATTATCAGTATTGTTATTTATGTATTTGTATTTTTTGTTCCTCTTTTTTTTCATTTGTCTTTTTACTTTTTTCTTATTTTACACACCAGCCAATGCCTCGCAATATAAGTCATTTAAGTGTCTGTCATTGAGGGTGCTGATGCGGGGGTGGAAGGGTGGTTAGGAAAGAATGTTTACTTGTAAATTGTACTAAGTCTGTAAATTGTTGATGTGAAAATAATAAATATATTGATAAAAAAACAAAAATGAGGGATCAGGACATGTTTACTTGGAAATCCGGCGCGTCATGCAGCAGTAGACAACATTAACGTTTGACACTGCATGCATTTCATGCATTGACATTGTATTCATGCACAATTATCATGTGTAGGCTTTGGGTACTGGATGTAGCTTTCTGTGAAATTTAACAGGGGGTATAAAAAAAGATACTTCCGTATGCGCCCTTATGGTGATATAGTAAACAAATTTTCCCCATTTTTTCAAATCCCCCAAACACACAAAAAAAAACTACACAAAATCTATCTGATAATCTTTTCACAGTTCACTCTGACATTACAATACATATCAATAAGCTTTTCGCAATCTCATATCAACAAGGGAAGAAAGAGTGGCCACACTGCCCCTTGGACCGGAGAATTCGTTCAGGTAAAATAGAGTCATCCATCAATCTGAAAAGGTCATTGGCTGTGGCACTATGACAAGCCCTGTCCAGATAATCCATTAATCTCCAAATTCAAATTGTCATTCTTCATCCTTATTACAGCGGGGCCCGGTTACCAGCATGCCGCCAACCCTCCTCATTTCCATATACTAGCCTCATCATCAGAGGGCCTCTACTGAGAGGATTAAAGATAACACCAGAAAAATAGAGAGAGAGAGAATGGATGAAAGAAACGAGCTGAAGATGTGGAATGAAATGAGGAATTGTACCGACATTTTGGCTCTGTCTCAAAACCTTGTGAGCTGCCTCAGTGTCTACTTTATTCAGAGTACCTTCTAAGGCACAATCCAAAATTTAACATCTTATTTGAAACACTCTTGAAAGGTAACAACACTATTAACGGTCTATCAATTGCCATACAGTTCTCACAAGAGAATTGACTAATGTTTACAGTTGATTCTAGTGCGTGATTCAGAGTTGAGAAGAATAATGAATGGATCCGATCTTAACAATCAGCAATGCTATTTATTGGCATTACTATCTATTAGCATTACTGATGTTAAGGTCAGTAATTGTTTCAGCGTTATGTGGGCTATAAGCACTGTGATTGACCAATGAAATCTTCAGAATTGGTTGAGGCGGGGTTTGCGCTGAACTGGTTTGCGAAAGAAAAATCAGGCCATTTCCAGTAGGCTACACTCTGACATTAGAATGATGCAACACAACATAAACAAAACTCACCAATGTTAATTTATACCTATCTATATATATATATAAATATATATTACATCAAGTCTTTACCGTGATATTGGATGAAAAGTTTCACTACGCTTGTCGAATGCCTTCTGGGTTGTGATGGTGATTTTGGCTAAAACAAGAAAGCTTTAAAGCTTTTTACTGCCCACTGTTTGTGTCAGGAGCGTGCCTGGGATGCCTAAAAAAGGTATTTAGGCAGTTGAAGTTTCGGAGCAGAGATTTTGATTCCCCTCACATAGTAATGGCCCAGCACTCACAGAGAGATTCATAACAATTGCAATAAAGTTTAAAAATCAGGGGTCGAAGAGGATAAGTTGTTTGGAACACAGTGAATGGTGAATCATTTGTAGAATATTATTTATGAAAGTTATTTTAAAGTGTTACCATACACACATAACTTATGTTGTGTACTGTATATATGTTATTGTCACAGAGTCACCAGCAATGCCAGATCCTTCAGCTCCACCCATTCGTTCATAATCACCAGAATTCTGATGCACTGCATCTGTCAGCACCAGTCAAGTCACAGTATAAAGCCACAGTCAGAACACAGTCTGTCATTTTGAGTGAGTGAGTGAGTGAGTGAAGTGACATGTGGCCAAGTATGGTGACCCATACTCGGAATTAGTGCTCTGCATTTACCCATCCAAAGTGCACACACACACAAACCGTGAACACACACCCGGAGCAGTGGGCAGCCATGTGCTGCGGCGCCCAGGAGCAGTTGGGGTTTCGGTGCCTTGCTAAATGGTCTCACTTCAGTCGGGGTATTGAGGGTGGAGCGAGTGTGACATTCTTCCCCCCACCTACATCCCTGCCGGTACGAGACTCGAACCCACAGCCTTTGGGTTATGATATATAACACAATATTGAAACAGTTATAGGTGCATCGGTACTTCACCCGATAGTAAAAGGTTACTTAATGTAAAAACTCTCTGTGGTTATTTGGGGAAGATGTTAGTAGCAGGGCTTTCTGGCATATTATCCCTTGTAACTTGCTTTTTGGCTAACCAGTAAGGACTATAACGATCAAAGTAGGGACTACAGTCACATTGAAAAAAAAAAATGACTGTGATCCTAAGTCTGAAGCGAAATGGCATGCAGTACATTTTAAATGCATTTTTAATGCTTGTATTATATATATATAAAAAACATGGAAAAATGACAAGTTTAAAATGCACCTGCAATATACCACATAGATATATATATAGGTAAAAATGAATTTTTTTTTTGTGGACATATATACTATTAGATATATATATAATATAATTCTACTGTATATATGCAGATAGATTATATATATATACTATAGATTATATATTATATATCTATATCTATTATGCATTATGCAGATATGGATATATAGATATAATATTATATCTATATAAATATATATATTATATATATATATATATGTATGTATATACATATATATATATACAGTATATATATATATGCATTTGTATTTACATGTATATATTTATATTATATATATATATATATTATATATAATATATAGTGCAACTCAAGAAGCCTAAGAGGCTCTCTACTGTGCCACACTTACAGAGGTTTTCTTAAGATCTTAAAGGATATTAGATAACCCAAAACAATCATTGTTACAATTTACTCACATCATATCAAACCCATATGAATTTGGTTAAAATAATGTATGGATTTCCCATGCAATTACAATAAATACATAAAAAAAAACCGAAGCACCACAATTAAAAGTAGTCCATATGCAGGTTATATTGCAGGTCTCCTGAAGCCATACAATAACTTAATGTGAGAAATGGGCAAAAGTGTTATTTTCACTGATTCTTTAAATTCATTAGTAAAAATTTACAAGCACATTGTCTCATATCTGTAGCTATTTTAATATATTAATTATATGTTAAACATTATATGTTTGTTAATGATTTATTATAAAGTGCTGTTAAAATCATTTGTAGAATATTATTTATGAAAGTTATTTTAAAGTGTTACCATACACACATAACTTATGTTGTGTACTGTATATATGTTATTGTCACAGAGTCACCAGCAATGCCAGATCCTTCAGCTCCACCCATTCGTTCATAATCACCAGAATTCTGATGCACTGCATCTGTCAGCACCAGTCAAGTCACAGTATAAAGCCACCTTCCCATCACCACCTCAGTGTCTTGTGGTCTTGTTGTTTACCTACATGTATCAACTTACCTGGCTCTTTACCTGTTCATCAGACCCATTCCAGTCATCAGCAATCATCTTCTGTCTTCAGCTCAGCACACCGGATCAGACGCAACCTGCAAAGGAAAGCCACAGTGACTGTTCAGCTAAGTCTCTTCTCAAGATTATCAGCTCATTATCTCACCTGGAATCATCACTTGCTCCTCTCCTGAAACCTTTAAAAAAGCTCTGTGAGACTGTCAGTTACCCATGTTGTTCCCTTCTGTTTGCTGACAGTGATATTACATAATATGCACATAAGTGCATGTTGACTATGCATTTTTTGTAAATATATGGAATACATCATTTAAAAAAAAGGAAGAAAGTAATTCATATGGGTTTGAAACAACATAAGGGTGAGGAAATTATGACGATTTCCATTTCTGTGTGAACTATCAATTTATTAAGAAAACAAATGGCATTTGCATTCGTAACAATAATCCTAAACCACCTGCTAGCTAAGATAATGTACAGTATATTCATCAAACTTTTTTGTCACTACAAAGCAGCAGTATATTTAATGGTGGACTATCAGTCAATGCTAAATAAACTAGTTTCCCACCGCACTGAAATTGCATTTGTGTGATGACGCTTTCCAAACACAGAAGCCCTGATCCCTTCAAAGATATCTCCCGACCACAAAGAAAACCTCGCACATTTCAAGCACTCAGCACGTTCGAAAAGTGCAGATGGTTCATCTAGCCCAAGAGCCTGTTTGTACAGCAGGTTATGTGCTGGGAAAAAAATCTTTATGCAAGCTGTTTTTCTCCATACAAACACATAAGCGGTGCAGCTCCAGAGCTGACTGTCGTTACAGATGACAGCATCACCCAATGGGAGTCAGCTCCACAGACATGTGAGGGCACCCGGGGTTGAGAGGGGTTTGGGAAGCGGGTAGTGGGTTGTTTGAGGTGTATGGATTCATGGATGGATGGATACATGGATGTGAAGGGAAAAGAATGCATGGATGGATAGTGCGAAGAGGAATGACAATGGAACGAGAGGGCAAAGCCTGCCGCATATGCAGGAAATGAGCACATGGGACGCTGGGCTGAACACCACACCGTCTGGTAGGCAATTACTAGGCATGTGTGTCTCTTCCCAGGTTATATCTTAGAGCACAGAGAGCGGCTGTGAGTCTGTGACAGACACACACACAGCTGTGGGAGGGGAAATGTGCCGTGACCAGACTTCACTGTACTTGACAATGGAAATCTAATGGATGCACTGTGTGGCTCTTCTTTGTTATATAATATTTCAACTCTCCCGGCATTTCATCAGCAAAAAACAATCATGATGTTGTCAAATAGCATGGCATTTACTATGGTTCAGTTGTTTTATGCACTTAAAAAGTTTTGTGGTTTGGGCAGGGATATTAGCTCATAAATTCTGTCTTTAATGTACAACAAGAGTAAAAAAAAAAGACAAAAAGTGCTAGGGACTTGATTAAGTGCTTAGTGCACATACTCTAACACTAGTTTGAATCTGGTTTGCATCATTTGCAGATCTTAAAGGACATCATGACAACACTAACTGACCAATAGTACCACAAGGAAGCAAATAGTCCCAAACATATTCTAAGCTGTGATTTGAAAGGCAGAAATGCTGCAATGAAAATCCATCAAATGTGAAAAACATAAGTCATTTTTTGTAGTGAAGAAGCCATTTAAAATGTGCATTCTTTGCTCAGAAATCATTTTAGAAGTAAGCAAAAGTGAATATATCTGGTTTCATGGAGATTTACTTTTAAAGGCTGTTTTAACTGGAAAATAAGACAAAACTAATTGTTCGAAAATGATAAAAATATATTTACATGAATATATATAGATGATATATATATATATAAAACCAGCCAGACCTTGAACCCTTACCCTCTGCCTTCTACCAGTGCCATCATATTGTATTGACTAATGTACAAAGACAAAAATAAATAAATGGAATAAATAGTTTCCCTTTGCTATTAATGGGGAATTTTCATATGGATGTTTTTCTTTTTTATATTTTCACAGAGGGACAAATCTTCTCACTAACCTCTCAAAGGCACAGCCCAAGCCCATTTTATCTAGTATACATCTAGTAGAGCATTACCAAACAGGTCTGGCATACTTCCCAATATCGAGAATGAAAGATGAACCCAGGAGCTGCATGAAAGGTTCTAGGCAGATTTAAAAGAGAGAGATGAATGAAGTCAAAGTATCTGGAGTGTCTCATGGTTTGCAGTGTGTCACTGCTGATTACTGTAGCACACTCCAGCACAATCAGGTTTATTAATCAAGAGGAAGATGGAAGCTACGGGGACGAGACGATGACCCTTCAAGCTGTTCATGAAGTGTGAGTGAACCTGCATCACATCACTACCACAGTGAATTTCTGTATCTGGGAAAGGAATGGATATAAATAACCACATCTCTGCTGGACTGTAACTGTAGAGTGTGGATGAGTTATTTTCACATCCTAGCACAGTGAATATGTTAGTATAGGTGGAAAATCAAACCCTTTGTTACTCTCTAAGGTTTTAATCAGGATTTACATAAAAATAATGAAATTCACTAAATGAACTGTGACCACTTATAGCAAAGTTTATTTGCATTTGAGTCAAACTGCAACATTACAGGTTAAGCTTTGTTTCAAGCTGAATGTGTTTGAACATCTGAAATAGACAAAGGTACAGCACTATCACCATTTACTTTTAAGATTATCTTTCGAGACTTGGCATGTAAAAAACATTATTGCTTTTTCTCTAATTGCCATCTAAAGAAAATCAAGATAAAGTTGGCATAGCTAAACGTCTGTATAACATTAGTTAAGGGTCTTCGCTGAAACAGGCCATAGATTAGACACCGCACAAGACTTAATAACCAGACATAATCTTGGAAATCGACTTACCAAGACTTAACAAATTCCACTTAATTCAGCAGAGGCTAGAAAGCACTGGACATGTGTATGGTCGCCATGTTCTTGGATCAACATCTTTTGTTGATCCTGGATCAACATTACTTTCCAAAAATATAGACCTAACCCAATCCCTACCCCTAAACGTAACCCTACCCATAATTTATTCCTAAAATCAGAGGGAAATGATAGGCAAATAAGAAGGGTGTAGAAGCATCTAACCCTGACTGTAAGCATCTAACCCTGACTGCCTAAAACTGACATTTCTTGAAAACTTATCCCTCAATTCTGATAGGTTGATTGGAATGTGTGTGTGTGTGTGTGTATGTATATACATCAGTAGCGCTTCCTGCTGGTGAGGAGGTTCACAGTTTGAAATCAGATCAGGATTAGTTAAAACATTTAAAAAAAAAAAAAAAAAAAAAATAATTTTAGAATGGTTCCGTGTCACACGCATAGGGTTGGGGATACCGAACAAATCATTAACAATAAAGATGATTAAACAACGATACCCGCCCCTCTCCTGTCCCAGCTCACACACACAGAAACACAACGGAGCGAGAGTAAATCAAACAATAAGCTTTTAATTCACAAAGTATCATAACAAGCGTGAATCTTCAGGAGGGGTCAAGGCCAAAATAACAAACTAAAGAACTAACTAAAACAATAAACAGTAACTTACCTAACAAATCAAAACCCAAACAAAATACAATACTCTCCCCTTACTCCCTAGCTGTCAATAAACAGGAGATAACAAGGGATCATAAAGTAAATGGCAACCTCCTCCCTACGGCTTCTTAAACAAATTAATAACGCCGGCACAAGAGAACTCTCATTTAGAATGACAACAACCCGTCAGCCACCACAATACCACGGATGCGTTGATGACTGGGGCAGGAGGCGGAGGGCAGTAACGGCAACGAACAACACGGCGGGACTCAACGTGCTGCTTAGTGCCTCCATCTAAGCTTTTAACACTAGCGCGATCAACCTAATCAGATGCAGCTGCGTCCAATCAACACTGTGCAGGGAAAAAGGGAAAAGAGAGAGAGAGAGAGAGAGAGAGAGAGAAAGAGAGACAGGAAATGGCACCATACACAGAACATCTCTGCACATTGAACAATCAGGATGAACAATAAAAGCACTTCTGTCCAGAGGACGTAACAGAATACATTTGTCTTTTAAAAATGGCTTAGCCTCAAAATGTCACCAAATTTCCAATCAGTGAAAGCCTGTGATTTAGAATCAAAAATGTATTTTTCACAGTTCACAACAATATTTTCCTTCTCTAATGTATTTGATTTGCATAACCTTTGCAGTGAGAAAGGTACATGTCCCCTGGTGTAAATCTCAATCAGCCCCCTTATGGGAGGACAATTAAAGGAAAAAAAGAATGACACACTAATTATCATTCAAATTAAGAGGGTAATAATCAGGTCATTTGTTTTGGTGGCTGCGCCCAGTCGGGAGAGGAGCCTCATAGTATGACTATTAATTGAAACCCAGCATGAAACTAAGGGCTAAAAATACATTAAAACTGTCAATGTGCCCTCTATTACTTAATTCAGCACACAGCGGTAATGCATAGAGCTAACTGCACCTGGTTATACACCTCAAGGTTAGAACAGCAAAGAGAGAATGAGACAGCAAGAATGAGAGACGATTATTTACTGGAATTTCTCCTCATGACCTTGTACTGCTGTAGGACTAAACAATTATCTTGTGCTGCTATAATATTTAAAAAAGCTTTGCTTTATGACTGAAGAAAATGTTATTGTCAGTTGATGGGGCTAAAGTTGGTATTTGTACTTGCATTGTGGTCTGCCATAAAAATAAAATATTAGTTATTTATATATAACTATACCACTATTATATATATAGATATAATATAATATAGAACTGACCAAATCTTCAACACTGGCTCGGGTACACCGGCCGTCATACATTGTCTACTATTTGACCTTTTGCTTTTATCACTGCAGAGTCTTAGTCCTCGGTGAGGAGGAGAAGCGGTTCTTCATTCATCCCCACACTTCCTCAAAGTTCTTAGCCTTTGACGTTAATGCCTTGCTTTGATTGGAAATGGGCACTGAAGAAACATACAGAGAGGACTGTGAAGACATCACACAGAGGAAACTCCAAGACTTCTGTATACCTTCATAAAATCTCACCAACACATGAATTCAAGGCACCCTGATGTTTTTTCCCCTTTGTTTCCTCTCCCTTGTCTTTATTATTATTAAAATGACTTTTTTTAACAGTTGGGTGAAAGTCAGTTGTTGGACAGTCAGTGCCAATCCTGCGCATCATAACACATTTTTCCCATTGTGCTACTGCATATGAATAAGACGTCAGAAAGCTGTAGGCTATAGATGCGGTCATTGTCATAAACAAAAACAATGTGCACACACACAGAAGGCCATTATTGTTCTGCTTGGGTTTCATCCGCCTATGCTCTCAACAGCTTCTCAGAAGCTTTAAAAAAATATTTGTGAAACCAGTGCTATCACACATGACATTATATTTAAAAAAGAACATTGTTAACAAATGAGAGTCAGCCCCTCACATAGGGAAGTAAATTTCGCGTTAAGGGATCTAAGACGTTGATATTAACTTTATAATTTGATGCACCAAATAGCTGAACCCTACTGATTTTGTGTGAGAGAAGAACGCCGAAAGCAATAGTGTTACATGTTAAGTTCCTTGGTGCTCTATGGATTCATACTGTTTAAAAAACAGGCAAAAGATGAGTAAGAATGATGATTATATCTAGACTCTTAAAAAATAAGCATCAAAGGGGCTTTCGAAGTGATGCAATAGAAGAACTTTTGCGGTGAGAAACGGTAATAAAACAAAAAAGTGTAGAAGCAATTTGCACTCAGCACGCTAGTGAATTGCACAGCGCCTATACCACATTGCAGAAGTCGTCACATGACTCTTTGCCATATTTGAAATATTCTGAGTTTCATAAGATCACTCTTGCTTGAGGAAAAAGACTGAAATTCAAGGGCATATCATGATACTTCCCAAACTGTCAACTGGCTGCGAGGAAATTGATACTGAGAAACCAGATCATCATTCTTTTGTTTTTCAGTCTGAAAGACTTAATGAACGGAGTGAATGATAGCTGTCTCATAAACAGAGTGTTGTTGTGTGTTTATTCTAGTGTTAATGGGATCGACTTCCTCATATAAGACTTTCCGTTTTGTCTCTTGTCTTAAAGCGGATAGTTCATCAAAATTCAAATTCTTGGGCTATCCATTCATACCATTATAAAGCATGGATTAGCTGGACATAATTTAATAACTCTAGGTATTCGCACGCAAATGAAGAATGGGATATTACACTAGGATGCTTCGAGGGTGAGTAAATATGGGGTAATTTCATTTCAACGTCATTTCACTTCAATGAAATTTCAAATTCAACTAGCCCTTTAAGCAGACAAACGTTTATGATTAAATCCAGGACAAGTCATATTTCAATAATAGACTGTATTCTCAGACACCTCATGTTGTTTCATGTATGACTTTCTTTCTTCTGTCGAACCTAAAAGAAGATACTTTGATTATTTCAGTAATTTTTTTTTGTCTTCCAGGCAGCCATGCACCTAAATGTTGGTTCCCAGTGTTCACCAAATATCTTCTTTTGTATTCTGCAGAAGTCAGTCAGTCATACAGGTTTGGAACAACATGAGGGTCAGAGAATGATGAAAATCATAATAACTGACAGTGTCATTGTACAAACTGTTTTGTATGGAAAATATGGGATTTTTTTCTTTTATTTTGTTCCAAAGAAGAACATCATACAAGTATGGAATGGCATGAGGATGAGAACAAACTTTTCACTTTTGAGCTAACTAATCCTTCAATAAAATGAAATTGTAAGATTTTTAATGATTGGAATAAGGAAGATTCAAAGTGAAACGATCTAAGAAATCTAACCTCAGCTGCTCTTTTCACTAAACAAAGAAGCAATGTCTGTCACATAATCATAC
Organism: Sinocyclocheilus anophthalmus; assembly: GCA_018155175.1. Taxonomy (NCBI): domain Eukaryota; kingdom Metazoa; phylum Chordata; class Actinopteri; order Cypriniformes; family Cyprinidae; genus Sinocyclocheilus; species Sinocyclocheilus anophthalmus. Next base: position 73,538 of record JADLZN010008299.1, on the reverse strand, counting down.
ATTATAGGATTACAAAAAATAATCTAAATAGAATAACAGGTATACAAGCACTAATGTTAAAAAGAGAACAAGAATGGAGGAGAGGAACACACAAAAGACTGTCTTCAGCATTCTGACACAGCCAATAGACCTTTTCACTACATTGGGTCTGGCCACAGCACAAGCATTTCACACCACAGACAGGGCAGTAGAACTGCCATCACAACAAGTGACTGGATGAGAAGGGGCCGTGTCGGAGCGGCTCTTAAACGAATACCAAGCAGGGCTGGACAGATGGTGCCCTCTCAGCTAGAGGAACCCGTGGCCCGAGCTCAGAGTGCCACTGGGCCTTGGCAGCCAGAGAAGGTTTTAAAGGGGTCACGGGGCATCTGGAGTCATGGGAGTGGAGGTGGGGGGGATCTGAGTCTATAATCTCTCTGGGTGAAGCCTGGCAGCACAGCAAAACTTCCTGTCTGCCGGTGTCTGCCTTAGACTCCTTTAAACATCTCAGGTCCTAATAGAAGAGGAGACAGACGGGAGGCTGGGAGTCATCACCAAGGCTCTGGCTTCAATCTCTGTCTGGGCTTTAGCTTTATTTATGTGTGTGTCTGGGGTGAGGGGAGGGTGCGGGTCTGAGATGAGGTCATTCTGTTATGCATTACGTACAGATTGCACAGAGTGATATGGTACCAAACTTAAGGTAAATTATTAAGGATATATATATATATATAATATATATTATATATACACGATTACACACACACACAGTACTATATACTGTTGTACTAGAATCTTATATACACATTACACACATATTAATATATATAATATATATATAATCATATATATATATATATATTATTGTTCTAAGTATATTCCTCCTCAGTCTCATCAGTATTGTCTTGGTGTGCCAGTTCAAATTATTAGTCGACTTTAAAAGATTAATTATGAAAAGTAATGTACTGCTCAAGCTATTAAGATTGTTTCGAAAATATATATAATGAGTTTCTTTTTGTGTTAAGCATAAAATGCAGTGACGTTCTCATGCTTAAATCAAGGAAAACACCTTTTTAAAGAATATCTTCGTGACAGTTTACAGGGGTATATGCTGCGATTTCAAATGTTTTTTTTCTTTGGAGTGTTAACAGACGCTTGGTTCCATAAAGAGATTGTTAAGGGTGCCAAGCCTGAAAGTCTCAAACAAAGACGGCTATGTCTTTCTTTTTATACACCAAGTTTAAAGAGTGAACCCGTAACCTTAAAACGGTTCTAACACGCAACATTATACTACTCCGTATGTGGGAAGATGTTGCCATTAATGCCGCCAATGCGTCACGAAAAGAAAGAAGGCGTCAACGTTAGTCTCGCTGTAGTTATTGTTGCTGCCACCATGTAGGAATAGCTTTGTATTCGTTGTGCAAGCGACACTACTTTGTGGCGTCCTTTCAAAAAAGGGCCGATCTATCCGCTTCGTGTGATCGAGCTGATCTGTGCTGGCGCGGAGGGAAATACTCAATTTAGTGCTATGTGGATGCACAGATGGGCTTTCAGCCGTGGACGAAGCGGCAGTCCAGCAGGAGCTAGTAGGAAATGGGGTGACGCCCTTGCTCGACAAATCCGGCGGCCTCCTACTGCTCCTTCTAGCCTGCCTCAGCTGACGCTAGGCGCGGCCTTCCGCTCATGAGGGCGCAACTGTGTTCATTGGTGAAAGCAAAACTACTTTGGGTAGTCTTTCAACGAAGAGGACAAGACTATCAGAATCCAGTGGTTAAGTTGCAATTACAAACACGTGTTCCAGAACCGTTTCAACCCAATATAGATTTGGGGGCAACACACACTTTAGGAGGGCGTTTCCTGATCCTGGACGCAGAACCACCCATCAAGCAACTGGCTAGCAGTTAGGACTCACGACTGTAAGTACGTTTAGCGTTTAAGTATTTTTGCCCATGCTGATTTCAAAGGAGTTTTGGCGTGTAGAGTAGCGTAGAGACAGAGAGCGTAGCGGTAATTTTGGCCCACTCACAAATGCAGGACAGGTTTATGTCTTCACGAGGGCGGTTGATGCAACGAACGCGTAACAGACGAATACGTAAATTTATGACTCCAGTAATTATGGTCCCCATGGATGCAAAAATGCTGTTTGTAATGGGTTTTCAGTTTTTGTTGGCGCTGCTGGCCGGGGCCGGCATAACGGGGACGCACGATCACTAGTAGTGGTGAGGGGAGTAACATTTCAGTCAAAATGTTGAGGTTTCGGCCAATCACAAATTGCACGGATAGCTGGCCAATCAGGCACACCTCGCATTTACAAGGAAAGAGAGGCTTTGGTAAAAACATTGACGCCGTTTCCCCCCAACAGCGGTCGGCATAGAGGGAAACAATAATGTACATATGTGGAATAATGTGTTTTTTGAAACACTGTCAAACCGAAATAAACACATTTCATACACCAATACAAAAATAATGTGTCTTTGCAGCTCTAATGACCCCTTTAATAACCTTTTCTTCACATGTACAGCTACAGCGTGTTGAAGGACTTTTGCTGCAGAAATCTGCACAATTGCAAATGTGAGTATGATTTTATACCAAACCCAGTTTGCCAATGAATAGAAGCTTCATATGCCAGTAAATTTACGAACAACACATATTGCCTCATATTTTCGCTACTGATAATAGTCCAAAAAAGTTGTTAGTTTAAGATTTAGGAAGATTCTTCGTAATAGGTCATATTTCAAGTAGTAATTGTTCGTTAAGAACACAATTAAAACCATTAGGTCTCATTAATGTATGCAATTCTAATGCAGTGTAAATGCATCATGCCACTGCTGAACAGTCAGTGTAACTATACTAATTCAAATTGAGGGGCCATTAATGAGATTAATTCGAGAAAAAAAAAATTATTGCTGACAGACCCTATTAGAATGAACAAATATAAACGCAACACTTTTGTTTTTACCACTATTTTTCATGAGCTGAACTCAAAGGTCTAAGATTTCTTCTATGTACACAAAAGGCCTATTTCTCGCAAATATTGTTCACAAATCTGTCTAAATCCGTGTTAGTGAGCACTTCTCCTTTGCCAAAATAATCCATCCACCTCACAGGTGTAGCATACCAAGATGCTGATTAGACAGCATGATTATTGGCCACAATAAAAGGCCACTCTATAATGTGCAGTTTTATCACACAGCACAATGCCACATATGTCGCAAGTTTTGAGGGAGTGTGCATTTGGCATGCTGACTGCAGGAATGTCCAGCAGAGCTGTTGCCCATGAATTGAATGTTCATTTTCTCTACCATAAGCCGTCTCCAAAGTCGTTTTCAGAGAATTTGGCAGTACATCCAAATGGCCTCATAACCGCAGACCACGTGTAACCTCACCAGCCCAGGACCTCCACATCCAGAATTTTCACCTCCAAGATCGTCTGAGACCAGCCACCCTGACAGCTGCTGCAACAATCGGTTTGCATAACCAAAGAATTTCCGCACAAACTATCAGAAACCGTCTCAGGGAAGCTCATATGCATGCTCGTCGTCCTCATCTGGGTCTCAACCTGACTGCAGTTCGTCGTCGTAACCGCCTTGAGTGGGCAAATGCTTACATTGTGGGTATGGAGAGGTGTTCTTCACGGATGAATCCCGGTTTTCACTGTAAAGGGCAGATGGCAGACAGCGTTTATGGCGTCGTGTGGGTGAGCGGTTTTTGCTGATGTCAATGTTGTGGATTTGAGGCCCATGGTGGCGGTTGGTCTGGGTTATGGGATGGGACACGGCATCCCATATGTATGGACAAACGAAGACAGGTGCATTTGATTTGATCCTGAGGCACCCTATATACCCTTAATGAGAGTCTGAGAGCCCATGTTGTGCCATTCATCACGACATCAAGCAGTGGGGCTTGGTTTTTTTTGTTTTTGGTTGTGTTTTTTTTTTCCGCTGATAATGCACCGGCCCCATGTTGCACGCGAATCTGTACACATTCCGGAAGTGAAAACACCAGTTTTGCCATGGCCAGCACTATCACCAGGACCTGTCCCCATTTGAGCATTGTTTGTGATGCTCTGGATCGCGTATTCCAACAGCTGTCCACTCCTGCAAATACAGAAGAAATCATGCACAGCCCATTGAAGAGGAGGGACCACATTCCACAGGCCCACAATAAACAACCTGATCAACTCTTATGCGAGGAGATGTGTTGCACTGAGTGAGGCCACGGGTGTCACACCAGATTACTGCTGGTTACCCAAGGGAGGACCCCATCAGTAAAACTTGCACATTTCGAGTGGCTTGTTTGTGGGCAGCCTCCGGACCCCTGTGCAATAATCATGGCTAATGCAGCATCTTGAAATCCACACCTGTGAGGGTGGATGGCTCTTCGGCCCCGCGAGACGTGTCCACTAACAAAGATTTAGAAGATTTGTGAGAACCATATTTGAGAGAGCAATAGGCCTTTTGGGTACATAGAAAAGCTCTTAGATCTTTGCGTCCGTCATGAACAATGGGGCACAAAAAAAACAAGTGTTGCGTTTTTAACTTGATTCAGTGTTGTGATATATTACTTAGAAAAAAATGTGGAAAAATGAGCATTATCTGAAAAAAGCAATAGCATTAACAGTGTCTAATCAGACATACGGAGAACTAAAGCAATTCTCTAAGTTATAAATATATGATAATGGTCATATTGTCTATATCACAATGCAAAACAAAAAAAATGGGTGGTTTGTTGTCAGAATTAAACTGGCCAATTTAAATCCTCTCTATAGAAAAATTCAATATAGTCCTGCACGTCAAGAAACCTATCACTTTCTTATTACGTAAATAAATACTACTAATGGCATGTAAAACATATAGCTGTAAATCATTAAACGAAAAAAAAACTCAGTAAAATCAGTAAATACTATTAAAGAGTCATAAATCTATCATAAGAGCACAAAAATATATTTTGTAGCACATCCAGAGGTTGCTCAGGATTTACTGAATAATCATGTCGAGCGTCTCAACTAAAAAAAAAAAACCACGGTTTCCTTTCCCAGACTCACAGGATTGAATTTAAATGCTGCCAACAAGTGAATATTTTTAACAATGTATTACACCTGCATCACTGTCATTCTATACTGAAGTCCTGTGTGTCTTATGTGATTTAGTCTCGTGTAATAACGGTGTCTAAACTCTTCACAAAAACCGGTGAAGGGCAGAGTTCGTTTCTTATTGCACTTTTTATAAATAAACAATTAGATCCGATGGGAAAGATGCAGGTGGGCGTTGTTTAATGGTCTTAATCAGTGTATCATTTAATGTTTCGGACTGCTGTGGGAGACACCGATAACAGTCTTAAATTCCTATTAATTCTGAATTCCATCAATGATGTTTAAAACTTAATTAACAAAAGATCAATTGTGTTACACGTAAAAAAAAAACGGTGCAGGCAAAATTTTAATAGACTAAACATACATATTAATGCATTAAACAAGATCTGAAATTAGGAACAGAATACAGACTGTTTCAATTAAAACACATCAGTCGGGGAACGCAGAGAGAGAGAGAGAGAGAGAGAGAGAGAGAGAGGATAACTCACCAGAATCAAACTGAATTCATAATTACTTTGAAATGATTCACTGACCCAGTAAGATGGATGCTTAAACGTTACTGATTTTGATGAAAAGGTGTTTTGAATAACAGTGACTCAGTGATTAATACTTTGATGTAAGCATGGAAAATTATGCAAAATCTGAATTATTGTGCTTGACAAGCTGACTGATTTTGGTCGATTTAGTCAAAGTTGATAATTCGAAGTTGCAAATTTGCATTATAGTAATGAGGTCGCTAACAGTAACTCACTGTTGTTACACTAAGAGTTCTTGTCAAAATCCATTATATTAAACAGATACTCTGACAAATAGACCTAATGTGTAAGAATTCCAGCATGACTGAAAAAAATTGTGCCGGTAATTTGCTGTCAGATTGAGTTTGCTTGTGTTCCGTTTTCAGTAATTCTTCAGAAATACTTAATCCACAGTTTAATTTAAGCATATTTTCTAAAGATAAACCTGGCGCAAACAAAAGGAAATGTGAAGAAATAGGAAGGTTTCTCCTAGGGCTGGGCGATATAGCAAAAAAAAATTATCAACGATATAATGTTTCATATCATTTGGTATCGATAATTATTGACATTTTTTAAAACAGAGCAATAGATAAAACTGGTTAAATTAACACTTTATTTTTAAATTAACCCAAATTCTTGAGACAAACAACAAAGATTTTGTGTAAACAATCAAACACAAAATAAAATTCCAATATTAATTTCTAATGTTTTATATGCTAGATTAATAGGTTTTAGGGGAACCTTTGTCTGAGCCCGACGGCACTGGAAAGGGCGCAATGAGCAAAATAATGCAGCGCATTTAAATTGTCAACGTATTTGTAACTCTAAAGTAACTCTATAAAAAAACGTGCAGTACGTCTAAATTAACTAAATTGCATAAACAATTATGAACAAAACAGCATCATGTATTTATGCATTGCTTAATACAAAGAGCCTAAGCAACGTGATATCGTGAGCTATATAGAACGATTTTCGATCCATATCGAAGAAGGTGTACCGTCGGTAAATCTCGATACTGTTTTATCGCCCAGGCCTAGTTTCTCTTCATCTCTCCCTTGCACTTGGGCTGTTGCTGAAATACAACGGGATCATAGAGCTGCTTAATATTGTCATGTATAAAGACCAATTTATACAGTAAAATATAAAAGTATTATAAAAACGTGAAGAAAATATACAACAGCCCTGACTTAATTCAAGCATAATTCAAGCTTTGAAGAGTGTTATTGGTGTAACTGTTCCAATGCTATATATTGGAGAATAATAAAAAAAAATCCATTTCACAGTAAAAGAGCAAAGAATGTGATAGCAGTGGAGATCTAAGTTATCGTTTATCAGGCAGTGTCCCGCCAGAGGGTAGTCAGTGGGTGGTGGGCTGTTCTTTGTTCTCTCAGAAACTCAGATATCCTCATGCAACCTCATGCATGTCCTCAGACAACCTAATACAATCTCAAATATCTATAACTGTCACAACAAGGGAAAATAATTTTTCTTGTGTTTGAAATAACAGTAGATTCTTGCAATTTTTTTGCAGTTCTCAACTTCAGTGAAAAAACAACAACAACTAGTTGACAACATATTGAATGGATATGAGTGAGCAAGAATGCTAAAAATGTGTCTAAAATACACCTCAGAACCTGAATTAGCCTATTTCTTTAAAACAATATTTATTCCCGTTCTCTTCATAAGCAGTGACAAATGTCTCTGTATGCAATAAAGTACTGTTGTTTATGGTTCAGATACAGAAATATCTCACATCTCCAGGAGGTGGATAAACTAACTGTCATCATCTAGACTAGTGCTTCTCAAATCTGAGGAGACCAGCACTGCACATGACAGCTTCCTTCCTAATGAGGGTGATGATTTAATTATCACAGTTCCACAAATGAGCAAAACAGACATGATTCACAGTGATTTTTTTTTTTGGTTCGTTTCTTTTATTTTACATTTAAGCTGCTACTAAACTATGGTCTACCGATCATCTTAGAGGATTTTTTACTACATGATGCAACACAACTACAAAAAAACATACACACAAATACTCCTAAATATAAAGGCTCCTATTAGAACCAACAGTTTTACAGTCTGAAAGTTTTGGAGAACCTTTTAAATGGATAAAAGGGACTTGTCGTTCCGAACCTGTGTGACTTCTTTTTTTCTGTTGCACATAGAAGACATTTTGAAGAACTTTTTAACAGTTTCTGTCCTTAAAATGAAAGTCAATGAGATCCAAACCATCAAATGGCACTAAATTTCATTGTATAGAAAAAAAATCTTCTTTCGTTTTTTCCCCACAGAAGAAAGTCATACAGGTTTTTTATCAGTATCTTTTTATCCTCTAGTCCTCTAATGGTTTCAAAACATATCATGTACAGACAGTAAATGCATAAAAAAAAAAAATTATAGCAAAAATATGGTTCTTGATAAGACCAGGGTTCTTAATGCTGCACATAAAGAATAATTTAAGAGGTACAGCTTTAAATACTAAATAATAGCTTTGCACATCCTCATTTTGCATTGTGTCAAACTTTGAATAAACAAACTCAAAAATCCCATAGCAATATGCACATTAACAAATAAACCTTCACACACACAACATTGTTTTTCCTAGTGTGAAGAATATTTCAATCATCTGGAAGAACCTTTTTCCATTATTAAATCCTTCTGTGCAATGGAAAGTTTCCATGGATGGGAAGGTTCAGAAACAAACGTTCCAAACGAACCAGGTGCGAAAACGCCCCCAGCCCCATATTGCCTGAAAAGCCCACACACACATATTTTAAACTAGCACTGAGGTTTAGACTGATGTAACTCGCGCAAAGTGCCACTCTTCACATACTACATCCATTTTATATTCCAGGCACACTACACTTAAGTAAAAGAGATCGCAACCCAAGGGAGGGCTCTCAATCGATCATGTGTCTGCCTGCTAGCGAGTGATTGACATGGCTGATGTAGTCCTCAGTGCGTCTCTCAGGGCCTCAGTCACTGCTACACACTTAATTGGTTTCCGTACCGATGTGGCAGGTCAGAGATAATCGACCGGCCCTACAACCCTTACATGACCACATTCTCCCACAAGGGTCTGGTTATTGCATGAGTCATCAATTACATATAGATGCTCTGATGATTAATACCAATGTCTAATTTTTAAGGTATCAGATCTGCAGCTTTTGTCACGGATGTGCTGGAATGTTTGATAGTGACAGCACTAGCTGTAGAACTGAATGATGGGACCCACTGAAGTCATGTGATAGCCTTTGTCCTTTGAAATAGTAGGATAACTTATAACTAGGTTATAACGGTTACACTACTGTGTACATATTTCAGTAGGAAAAGCAAGGTAATGTAGCCATACGGAGCAGAAGAAGACAATGACGTAAAGAACCTAGTTCAGTTCATTAGAGTGATCCAAAATGTCAAACACCTGATCTTGACATGAAAACAAAGATTTGACTTGAACTTTAATACACAACAGAGCAACATGGCAAACAAACGGGCTTAAATACAACACTATAGATAATCACATGACATAAACAACCGCTGACAAAATGGAACTTCTAAAGAAGACAATGACCAATAAGAGAACATAATTAATAACAAGGTAATGAGACAATGAATCAATGAAAACATAACACATGAACAAGAGAGAAACAGAGATCACATAACATATAACACATGACTGAATCACACGAGGGAAACAGCAAATCACATGACATGAAAGACATCTACAAACATAAACCTAAAGAGACGTGACAAGTAAGCATGCATTTATTTTTCTATTATTCTCTAATCACCACAGTCCAGTTTAGCCAGGTACTAAATGCCAAGAAATAGCACTGCAAGTTAAACCACTGTAAAAAAAAAAAAAAAAATTATCCCAAACATTTTATATATTTTAAAGAGTTTGAGTACATTTTCTAATGAACATGGCAGGACCATTCATCAACTGAGATATCAAAGAGGACTCAGAATTGCTAAAAAATAAAATTAGAATAGAATAAAGTTACCTTTCAAACGATTTTTTGCTTTTATTTAGCAATTATAAATTAAATTATTCAAAAGTGACAGTACATACATTTTTACCACTTATACCCTTTTTAACATTGATAGATAATGTTTCTTGAGCACCAAATCAGCAAATTAGAATGATTTCTGAGGTTATCATGACACTGAAGACTGGAGTAAGGTTTGCTGAAAATTCAGCTTTAAAAATGTCCTTTCAATTGTAACTCAATAAATTCCACTTCCTTTAATTAATTCCAATTAATTCCGATACAACTTGTGGTTCCAACTCTTGAACTAGTGAGCTCCTTCCCCAAAGGAATGTGCTTGAAAATGATTTAGCTTTGGTTAGTCTGATAGATGTTAAACATTGCATGAAGGCATAAATAGAGATTATATATTAGTGTATAAAACTACATTGTGAATTGACTGGACTGGCAAGTTTTATGGCCCAACTTTTAGCTGGAGGGCTGTTCCTGAGAGTGTTGTCAAATCCAATAGCATGTCTGTATATCAGGGGAGATTGTTCAAGCAAAGACTCCAATCCATGACACATTTTATTAACCTTCAAGATGGTGGGCATTTTTTGGGATGTGTGGAGACTTGTCATATTTCCCCTGTGGCCCTGTGGTGCAATTTCCTGCTCTTCACATTTTTCATCCCACACTCAATAATTTATTAAAGGGGAACAGTTGTTTAAAGCTGAAGAGCACTGTCAGACTCACTGACTAATTCATTCTTTAATCTTCAAGACAATTTCATTCATCAAAGTGTATGCCACACTTACTGTATAACACCCCTTAAATTAAACACGTCCAACTGCATTACCTGCATAGTAAACATCTAACACTAATGAGCACTGAGAAAGACAATATGAAGCAAGCTTTGTTTGAAGATGCTACGTCAAGAGAGGCTGAGCACAAACAAGTGACCTTCTGAGTTTTCGTACCGGCTTTCAGACCTGAAACCAAATCCCTTAATATGACGTTCCGCCAATATTGTTTCTGGTAGTACCCAGTAATTAAGCCTCCATCATTGATTCGAGGGGACATTCCAACTGAAACCCAATGCACCAAAGCAGCGTTTTAATGTGACCCATCACCCATGCAGCATCTGGTTTCCCCTGGATGTGCAGAGCAGCACTTTGCTGCCTTGTATACGGCCATTTAGAAATCAATCCCGACTGAGCTGCTAATTCATTCTATCGGTGTCCCAATGATTTTATCTGTGGTGTGGAGAGCTCCGCTAGGTCCCCACGCGTGGGGCGGGACAGTGCATGGGCCGATAAAACAAGATAAACAAGTATTGAGCCTCTCAGCTGAAAAATCACTGGCTGAACAAGAAGAGATGAGGGACGGGCAAGGCTAGGAAGTGGAGGTTGGGTACATCACAAACAATGGACTGTACAGGGGCTGGGAAACAGATATAGACCAACATAGTCCGGGAAGTGGATTGAGCTCAGTCTACACTTCAAAAAGCAGGTCTTTTCCGGACCTTCACATCATGTAATGAAATACAACAATGAGGAGTCTTATTACCAAAAAATGAAACGGACCTACATGCTGGCTCCAACGTAGGGACAGATTTCAGATAAAGGCAGACAGACCCACTGGCACTGACAATGTCAGAAGAGCTGTTCTCTGACTCGAGCTCAATTTTGGATCTAATTTAGCTCAATATAAATATAAACCAGTGTTTCTGGATGATAGTGAAAGTTTGTGGGTAGGGCTAATATAACTCTAATATAGTGGATAAAAATGATAATTTTTCAACCTGAGCTGAATGAACTTGTGAAATGTTCTGTCATTCTCTCTCAAAATCAATTCAGTTACTGATTCAGGCATCTGAGCCATATATTTTGCATATTAAATGGCTAGTTCACCTTAAAATTAAAGTTTCATCTTTTACACAAATAAATTGGCATCTATGGTTTCATGAAGAACCTTTAAGAGCCATGGAAACTTTTTCATCGGACAAAAGGTTCTTTACAGTGGATAACTGTTCTTTAGATTTTTTAAATGCTCTAAGAACTAAGAAAATTTTTTTTATTTTAAGAACTGTTCACTGAAAGTTTTTTTGAGGCGGCAAATATGGTTCTTCTATGGCATGCAAAACTCTCTTTTTGAACCCTTATTTTTTTAAAGTGTACTCATGCTGAGATGTTGTTTTTCCAAACCAATGTGACTCTCTGTGGAAGTTAATTTTGGAAGAATATCTGGACAGCTTTTTCTTTATAGTAAAAGTGAACGGAGATTAAGTTCCAAAATTACCAAAAAGCACAATATATTCACAGCAGAAAATTGTACATATGATGTGTACACATTATATGTGTTCTGAAGACATATACAGATAAATAACATTTTGAAACTATTGTATGGCTTCAACAGACTATATATATGTAATACTTATAACATTTTATAATGGGTATTTTTCCATATTGGATAATCCCTCATTTATTTTCATTATACTGAATAAGAAAAATAAGGTCAGATGGGTTTGAAACAACATGAGGGTGAGTATATCATGACAGACTTTTTATTCTTTGGTGAACAATCCTTTTGAAATCATGTACTGCCTTTTCAGAACTAATCACACTGGCTTCATTAGGATGTTGTTTGAAGTTCATGGGTGGTTTCTCTGTAAAACAGGGTTTATTCCACACAGTGGGCCTAATATGGCATGACGGCTTTAAAATTGCATGAATAATCAAATAATCTAATTAAGCACACAACTTTAATTTGTCTAGAATGTAAACATGCAAGGGTTGACTGCTCACACAGCAGATGTCTTATATGACCTTCAATGATTTAGATTCTTATTACATAAAATCATCATATTACTTCTGAAAAGGCTTTTTAGGCTCCTTGAAACTTCAAAGTCAAAGCCATTGCTAATACCTCGACTGTAGCTGAATGGCAAGCTGCAGTTCTTTGGGGGGAAAAAAACGCAGGCCTTGGATAATTTCACTGTGCATGTCTAAACTGAGCCACCCACATCACTGCTTTAGTCATCCTTTATCACTATCAATTGAACATGGTCTGTTTGGCCTGTATGGAAATATGACATACTTGTGAGAGCTCTTTATGTTATGGCTAACGGCAGACTTGGCTAACAATAGTGGCTCTGAACAACACTCCCCCTGCATACAGTGCAGTGCATTGTGGGAACACTGAGCAGTTCTCAATCAAAGCCACCACGGAGCATCAGCTAATTTGACGAGCTGTTGACAGTGACTCAACACAGGCACTTTATATTAATAGAATGGAATGAAATTCAGTGAGCAGGACCACATAAAGATCTGCACAAAGCCCTCAGCAATATTACAAAAACACCAGTCACCAATGAATAAAATGTGCTCAAGTGACAAAACACAAAATGTAACAAAAGTGGTATTCAGGTCTGCTTTTAACATCAGTCCAATATGGATGGACATGTCCTTTATATAAAATTGAATATGGCACTGTACTAAATACACTTAGTACAAAGAAACTATGTCATTATGTGCACGCTTGTATTTTATAAGCAACACTGAAACTGTTAAGCAACAAGCTACTCATAATTTAAAGCAGTTAAACAGCAATCCAGCTAATTAGCCACTAATAGATAATAAAAATGTAGCTAACTACATAAAAACTTTTTGTAAATAAAAAAATGTGTACAATAAAAATATATATATTGTAAATACAGTAAAAACATCTTAATTGGTTAACAGTACGTTTCATTACTATATATGGTGAAAAACTGTAATAGATATTTCAGGACATTTATTGTAATTTTCCAGTAAAAATAAATAATGTCGTTTTTGAAAGCAAATCATAATTGACAGTGAAAAAATGTGCATTGATGTTCCCAGAATTCCCTGTGACACTTCACATTTGATGGTTTTTCATTGAAATAAATGTTTCTTAGATTTTTTTCTTATCAGTTGTGTGCATTAGGGTTTTATGTTACATCTTATGTTGTTTATTTAAAATGTATTGCATTATGTTGGTGATGTGTGTTACCATAATGCTGTTTGTATTTGTGTCTATGACACTGCACCTTCTATATATTACTATAGCTTGTGGAAAACGTACTTGTGATGAACTCTGTCATTCTCTTTAACAACCGTGTTATTATGGTGGTTGTCAGTATATTGTATGTAAAAGGATCAAAATAGAGTTTAATAGCAACGTGGTTATGATAACTCAACAAAAGGGGGGGTTGGATTTACAGTTTTTTTCTGTTTGTTAATTACAACAGTTTTAAATGAACATTTACAGTTTGTTCTGTAAAATTGTTTACAGATTTACTGTATTTTTTTTACAGAATTATTATTTTGTTTTGTAAAAACAACAGGATATCTTTTTACAGTGTAGGCTAAATAGACTTATATATATATATATTATATATATATCTATTAGATATATATATATATATATATAATATATAAACTACTACAGAAACATTTTTTGGACAAAGAATTGAGGAACCAGGAAAAAGTAAATGAATTATTTCATGGCATTCGGTTTCACTGACAGCTCTTGCACACACATTCTTCCAAAATAAAAAAAAGTCTGTGTGAAGTGCTCTGCATTAAAACTTTTGTGGACTGGTTATTTTTAGTAATCATAAACATAATAGTTACACTGTACTGTAAAGTCTGATTTGCAAATGACTGACACTTATGAACGGTTCTTTTTACTGAATCACATACAACAAAATGCAACCGTGAAGTCCGATTCCTGAATGAAATCAAACAACTATAAATAAAGAAAAGAATGAAATATGTGACCAAATGTATGCAACACTGACTGTACACTGCTAACGACAGCAATCACAGCTCATTTGCCCAGTGCCTTTAAGTCACTCCACTCATGTCCAAATCCTCAGGCTGTATTTTCCATTATCTGAATGTCAGATTTCTCTTATCACAACACTTTGAAGATTATTCCATCTGAGAGAAAAAAAAAAAGATAAAGAAGATTAATTTGTTGGTGTGAGAAAAAAACTTTCTCTCTTGAAGTAGCTGAATGCCCGACAGTTGCATGAGAACTAGAGTTGGTGGCTTTTTAACGGCAGGCATCAGAGGCTAACGCTTTATGTCCTACATGCCAGGGAGCAGCTGTGGAGAAATAATGTGCCTTTCTGAGAGCTGAAAGCACATGGAGTCATATCTGACTCGCATGGCTTATTAGATCAATAAGAACGCAGGGAGAAGCATTCAGCAGACACAACCAAAATGTTATTTTCATGTTCAACGCAGTATTTTTTCCTGAAGGAAAACTGTTGCAATAGAACTTCATTCATAACGAAAAGAAGGTCAGCGTGTGTCTGATCCACTTATGTTGCTGTTCGTAGATCATTTATTTTACAGCGTTAATGCTTGGCATGTCTGATGCACACAGTTCTTGTTTTCCCACAGGAGGAGAACACTGAAGTGTTTCAAGGGCATCAGATGTCATGGGAAAAACATATATGCTGATTATGCTAACTGCCTATTTAAGGGCAGTTAAATGAGATATATCAAATTTGTGTGAACGCAATGCGTATAAGTAAAAGGCATAATTGCAATGCAGCTGTAGGAAGTAAATGCAGTTTACTCTTTATGCTTGTGATCGACATTATTTGATAAGATCTTAAATTGCTTTCAAGTGGAAAAAAATGATAAATTTGAGCTACTTGCCCTAGTCACATTTTTTTAAATGTATAGCAGCTGAATATTATAATTCAGACTGAAAAATTACAACCAAGTTTAATTTTAAATTTACAAAACCATGTATAGTAATAATAATGCATGTCCCCTTTAGGAATTGATCTGCTTTGAAACAGCAGATTAAATTAAGGGCATTCTTAAACTCCATCAGCCCTTTTAAGAATGAATCACTTCAGAAATCTTCAAATGCAAAGCCAGCTGTTTGACATTATGAGACGGCAGTACATGAGTGCTCTGTACTCAAAGCTTTGCTGTGTGAAGTGCTTTAACACAAAAAGAGACTCAGTCAATAGATCTTGCCTTTGGCTAGCCCATTCCCCAAGTCCTTTATTTTCCCCAAATCCGTTATAGCATTCATTTCTATCCCACAAACAGCACTTAAAAGTCATGCGCTCACTTCACACTGCTTCTCAGGGAAAATATATAATCTCTGCCGTTTTCTGCCAACCAGAATGAGCTGGAAGTCCCCTACTTTCGACATCAGAGCCCTTCCTCTGGCAGCTCTGAGCAGGGCACCTAAAAGAGACACTTTGTAATTTTTTCTCCAGTAATAATTAAAAAAATGCATTTTTGCAGGGCAGTGTGATAAAGGGCCTAAGCAAACTGCTTATTTGAAATATTTGCTGGAAACCGTTGATATGGGTGCTATGCTGTGCTTAACAGAGTACACAGTTTTGCCCTTTCAATAGCTGCAGTCAGAGTCATTTGTGGTCAAATAAGATAATCTCTTCCTGTGCTGCATCCTCTGAAACCCCATCCTGCGAAGGAGTAAATGTCAGGTGTAGAGTAATCATTTTCTAAAAAAACTCAATGCTGAGGATGTTACCACCTGTGCAACTTCTGATGAATGACGAACTGTGTTTCCAGTGTGATAATTTTAACAGTTAAATTCAGTGATTTTCGTCTACAATGTCAATTACTGAGAGTAAGGATCAAATCAGAAATTTGCAATAATGCTCGTCCAAGCTGCGTAGACAGAGATCCATTCAAATATAGTCCATAAAATGACTTTTAAAATACATTTTTCATTGAACGTACTTCATCACAGTGTTATTTTATCATTGAGATGCTATTATAGTTTATTAATATTTTGAAAGTTTTTGATTTAAAATTTTCCATTTTCATTTTAAAGTTGTAGACATTTTGTTTTAGACATTTTTCATTATTAGCAGTTTGTAACTAAAATATATAGCTGAAATAAAATTAATAAATAAAAATACATTTCTAAATTAAAATGAGAAACTGCTGCATAAAGTTGTTATTATAGGTTATTTATTTTATTTTAGTTAATGTTTATTTTATTTTAAATAACAAAAAAATAGATTTTAATTTTAGTTTTATAGTTAGTGATAACCCTGCTTCATTAGTACTATAGTATGTACAGGAAACACTGCATGCAGTTACAACGGTTTCCCGTCTGGAGACAAACTGGGGAAAAAAGCATCCCAAACTCATTGGTTTGAATCAGTCTAATGATTCACTCACTGATTAAATTGCAAGAGAAAATTACCCGTTTTTTTTTTTATACTTAAAGGGATAGTTCACCCAAAAAAATTACCCCCATGATTGTAACTCACCCTAGCTCCTAGGTATATACACTTTTCTTCTTTCAGACAATTCATCAAAGTTAATTAAAATCCAAGCATTATAATGGCAGTGAATGGGTGTTATTTTTCAACAGTCCAAAAGAAGTCCAATAAAGCGCATCCATCCATTATATAAAAGTTCCACACTGGCTTCTAGGGGTGATAAAGGCCTCCTGAAGTGAAACAATGCGTTTTTGCAAGAAAAATATCCATATTTAAAACTTTATAACCAGTAATCTCTAGCTTCCACTAACTGTAGTATGTGCGTACACGACAGAGTCGTGTTCCAGCGGATGACATAGGATATAGGCGTAGCGTAAGGTCCGGTGATAATATGCTAGTCTCGCGAGAACCAAGATTTTGTTTACAGGAGCAAAAGAAGCAATGTTTCCTTTGTTTTCCAACAATGTTTCCTTTGTTTTCCTCTTGGCTTATACTGGCTTTTGGACTATTGAAAAATAACACCCATTCACTGCCATTATAAAGCTTGGGAAGAGCCAGGACATTTTTTAATATAACTCCTGATTGGATTCGTCTGAAAGAAGAAAGTCATATACACCTGGCTTGAGGTTGAGTAAATCATGGGTGAACTATCCCTTTAATACAATGAGACTTTAATCAGTGTAATTAATGACTAGTTATGTATATAAAACAAGCAGTTAAAGGTATACAGACAGTTTTGTTGTAAAATAAATGTTTTTCGCTATTAGTCTATATTTGTTCATTCGATACAGTAATTAGTCATTAATGGAATCGTTAGGGTACTGGAACCTTATGTGCTATTGGAAACTGAACCAGAATTGTACACAACACACAACAGAATTCCCATTCCTATGTGTGGCTGAGAAACATTTAAATTGGTCCTTTCTTTTAATATTACAGCCTGCCCATTTCACTTGATTAATAGTGCATAAGGGTTTTAGCTATTTATAAACCTAGTTTGTTTTGCACACACACTGCAAATCTTCATCAATGTCTACAAACAAAGGAAAAATTACCAAGATCAGCTGGAGCATATTACAGATGTTGCCTGAGCAGTGAACTTGAGCAAAACACGAATGAGATTTGTCTGCGGGTCAGCGCGTAAGAAATAATAACATGCTAACAGACATACACAACAGTGTGATTATAAAAAGAGACTTTGATGGAAACCGAAAGATCGTTATATGTAACTTTTACATAATTGTATGCTCCCTGAGGTGATGTCAGATTTACTTCAGTTAAGGGCCAAATTAGCTTCACTCTTGATATCATGCTTTCCCCTCACACAGAGTTTGTGGTATTGCTTTCCTGAATAACTCAGGTGAGGGAGATGTCTTGCTCAACATTTCTCGCCTCGGGAGCTGTATTTTTCATGCGTACCAAGCCAGGAGCAAAACAAACTAGGAGACGATGTACAAAAGGCAAAGAGATATAAAAAGGTGAAGGAACGGAAGAAACAAAAGCGAAAAAAATGAATAATGCATAACAAAGTCCTTCTCTCTATGCAAGGGGGGCAATGAATACTGAGATATCACTGGTTTTAGAAGGCTGTTTTGGTTGGTGAAATATGCGTTCCTGACAGCCTGAGACAAACCACACAGAATTACAGAGATAAAAGACATAAAAGTAGTAGAGACCGATTTGAGCTGTACACAATGTCAACTAGACTAACTGTATACATTTTCACAAGTACCAAACCTTACACTTTCAGGGTCTTTTCTTTTTTTATAACAACCTAAAATGCCTATATACAGAATATTTACACATAAAAAAATAAAATTGTATATGTTTATGTATTCAGTCCCACATTTGAATACTTTCTATTGTGGTTCCTTATGCAGCACTGACAGCTACTTTTCTGCATATTTCAGTTTTTCCTGAAGTGGATTTTCCATAATATTTCCACAAAATGTCCTTATCTATTCTTCCTTCTGCTTTAACAACATGCGCCTTTGATAAAAAAAACATATTTGTGAATGGACACTTCGCTAGGCTAATTGTCACCAGGGTTATACTCATTTACTAAAACTACAACCATTATTTTGAAATAAAATAAATGTTAAATATAAAATTAAATTAAACAAAACAGAACAAAATTTCAGCTAGTTGCCAGGGCAGCATTTTTCTTTTTATTAGTTTAACTTAAAGTACTAAAATAACAAAAACTAAAACTGAAATAAAAAAATAAAATAAATAAAAAAAAATTCACATTGATTTAAAAAAAGATAAAAAATTATTTAAAAAAAATGAAAAAAATTATCATGTCTAAAATGGTAATATATAATATGTAAATAAACTAATAAATATAACAATAAAAAATAAATTCTAATTCAAAATGTTTTCAAAAAATATTATAGCATATAAATAACCTGTTTAAAATTTGTCTAAAAGAACACTGCTTGTCACATATTTTAACGTTTTGTCTACAAAGCACTATTTCATATTGGTATCATTATAAAAAAAAATTATATTTCTTAAAAAAAAAAAATTTAAAAACATTTTTATTAAACTCACATTGTGACCTTTTGTGATGACATGCCCCAGTAGTGTTTTTGAAGTATGCAGCGTTAGCTTTGCGCCCTACACACAACCTTGCACACAGCTTCTTGATAACATCTTGATCTAATCTGTCCACAAAGTCATTTCCCACATCACAACTGGGCCACTACTGTGCCCTTTCAGCAAACTCCAGATGTTTTTTCATGGCTCTTTGTTCTTTTGCGACGCTTTCTCATTCAGATCAGTGTTGTACTGAGCTCTTCATGTGGTTGAGCGCTGCCACGCTGCTCTGTTCACAGCTAGTTAGCTCTGTGCGTAATTCTAAGAAATGGTTGGTGTCTGTTTCTATCACAAAACTCCCTCTTGTTCACAAAGAAGCAAGTTTTGAGGGATAACCTATTCAAGACTTGATGAAGCTTTCACTTCAAGGTAATTTATAAGTCCTCATAATTGTTACACTATGAAAATTCTAAATATTCTGTTATTCTGTTCCGTATGATATATGCAGTTCATAAAAAAGACAACATTACATATCTCACTGTTAAATAAAACTACTCACACTACCGTTTAAACGTATTGGGGTCAGAAAGAGTTTTTTTCTATTTTGAATTAAGTCTCTAGTGCTCACTAAGCTCCATTTATTTAATCAGCAAAACAGTAATATTGTGAAATATTATTACAATTAAAAAAAAACTTCTTTCTATTTGAATATATTTTAAAACGTAATTTACTCCTGTGAATTTTCAGGATTCAGGAAAGTGCAAAAGAATAGCATTTATTTGAAATAGACGCTTTACTGTCCATTTTAATCAATTTAATGCATTCTTTCTAAATAAAAGTATTGATCTCCTGAAAAAAAATCATACTGACCCCAAACCTTTTTACACTGTACGATATAACAGCCATTTTAATCCTCATCGACATTTTCTGGGGGAAAGGCTGTCCTAATGGAAATAAATAATAATAGCAAATCTTTAATTTACAGTATTAAATACTATTAAAACTTAATCATATAATAGTATGTTCAGTATTAATTAATGTATTTTTTTTATTATTAATACTTGTGTGCTATGTATTTATGATTATTAGTGTCACACTTCTAGCTATTAGCTATTATTATTGTCACACAATTAACACACTATTAACTTCAAATTTAGTTGGAATCCACTGTGATCCATTGGAATTTTTAAAATAGAATTTGTGACTTTTTGAGATGAGGATCAACAAAAAGAAGGTCATGAAATGTTACCTTAACTGGATTCAAACTCTAGTTACCTGCATACAAGCAAACTACCCGCCAGGCTAGCGTATGCCACGTCGGTAACAGACTGCATGAGTTTTGCTGAGTCCTGTAGAGATTTTTGTCCTGCCATGTCAAGAACCCCCACAAAAGCAGCTCACTCTCATTCCTCTCAATTAAACAGTCATTGAGCACATTAGCACAGACAAGCTGGGAGAGGAGGTACAGAGTCAGCGTAAATGTGACCCAGCTAAATACAGAGATGCTGAGTCTCTCACGGACTAAGAGACTATATGACCTTCTCAATTATTCGTACCCTCCTGCCATACACCAGAGTAACATACAAACGCATTTGGCATGAATCAACCCTCTTTTTATGGGAATAACTAGACTGGAAAGCATTGATAATGACGCACAATGTCCTAGAAAATTACACTACTCAGGGCTTTGTTGCAAAATGAAAGAAAATTAATCCCTTTTATAATTGGCTGCCAAGAGATTAAAGAAATATTTACTCTACTACATATCAGTGAAGCTCTGAGCTTTACACTTTCTTTTATCTACAACCTGTAATGCACTTGGAGGTGATTGTATGAAGACCTCCGCAAGGGAATGCTTGGAGCGATTACATAATTATAACTTGGCCTCAGTGTCCTTTCAGTTATTTGGCTGACCTAACAGATGAGGACCCCTTAGATATCTTCACTGACCTGAAATTTGGTTTTAGCATGGTATGTCTCTGACTGTGAATGGATTATTCTAGATCGTTTTGACTTTAAGATCCAATGACAAAACTTACAGCTTAATTCAGGGATAAAAAAATGCACGCTGGGCAGAATTTTTATTTGTTTGCAAAATGCAGTACATAGATACATAATATGCTTTAAATTATATGTACACATTACCATTCAAAATGAATTATTTTATTCAGCAAGGATGCATTAAATTGACCAAATCTGACAGTAAAGACTTTTTTTTTTTTTTTTTTTTTAAATAAGTGTCTTCTTCTAACTTATCTAACTAATTGATATTATTAATAAATGTTTCTTGAGCAGCAAATTTAGCATATTAGAATGATTTCTGAAGGCCTGGAAGACTGGAATAATGGCTTTAAAATATTGTATAATAAAATAGAAAAGTTATTTTGAATTGTAATAATATTTCTCAATATTACTGCTTTTCTACTCTTGATCAAATAAATGCAGTCTTGGTGAGCTTCTTGACTTCTTTTAAATCATAAATAATAAATAAAATGAATATATTATGCTTAATTTTCATGAAAATGGCATCACAATGCAAAAACAAATCTTGCATGAATGTGATGATCAAAGTCCTCTACGGTACAGCTTATTCACTGACCCATAAAAATGTTGTTCTGGATCCTGCGAATTTTAGTTATGACATCTGTGCAATAATAAGTACTATGCTGATCTATTTAAACTTTTGCTTTTAACGCTGAAATGCCAATGGTGGGAGTATTATTTGCAAAACAGATCTGCACTTTAGCCATTCACAGGTATAGAGCTCATGGGTACACAAGCAGCTTTTCATCTTTGTCCCCTTAATTTAATGCTCATGAATTTCATTTGTTATGTTTGTGCTGTTGAAAACAATGGACTGAATGATGATTGAGAGAATACGGCACTCTGGCAGTGCTGAGACATCCCAATGGAGCTGTGCAGTACACTGAGCTCTCAGTCCGTTTAGCCTGCTGGAGGCTCAGTTGATTATTGGGTTGCTCTTCCAGGTTGGCTCCAAAAAGCAGATTTATGGCAATAGAGCACTGAGTGATATTGGCTGATTGTTTAAGAGGTCCTTGTGTGGGACCACCGTTTTTGTCGCTCTGCCCATTTATACTGACTGCTGCCAAGAAAGAAATGTATTTTTTGTGCCAGCTTGCAAACACACAGGAGATGTAGCTTGGACTGCAGGGAGTAAGGCTTCAGATGATTTGACTTGAGCCTGACTCTTAGTAGACAGTTTTCTGTGTGTTCTCCAACACCTCTCTGTGTTCACAAAAACACCACTTTCCAGCTTCATGCCCTCAAGATTTTTGCTGTTTTGAATTTAAAATACATGAGTCTGAATATAATGTGTTACATCTTACTTTGTCATTCAGCCACGGCGAGTGCGCAAGTGGTTGGCGTTGCGAATTCTGCCAGGAAGAGACACACTGATGTGGGGTCGTCGGTGGAGCAGACAGGTTCACACTTGGGTCGTCTAGAACTGACACATTTGAAAATACATGAGGGAAATGCTTACTAGCTTGTAAACTCAAGGTGGTTACCTTGATAACATAGAAGCGAAATTCAAGCTCACAGCTGGTAGGATTGCTGTGGCGAATAAAGCCTTGAATATTGCCTCAGTATCTCTCTCTCTCTGTGCTCCTTATGGTAAAAATGGGACTCATCAGGATCAAAAGATAAATAAAATATATTTTGCGGTATTCAGCTGATTCAAAAAGGCATTCAATTTTACATTAAATATTGTTTCTAATACCATGTCCTGTAACAGTTTTTTTTTTGTTAATGGTTTTTATCAATATGTTTCTTTCACAATCAACCAGTCTCTCCTCAAACATATTTAGTATTCATGAGGAGTGGGATTTTGGTCCAGTCAGATTTTAGTGTTTGTGAGACAACCAGCACAATGTCACAGAAATAGAAATTGAATGACTGTAAAATGTCCCATCACTTGCTGTGGCTGGTCAGGATATGGTGTTGTGTTGGGATGTTGTGATCTGCTAATAAAGACAAAATTTGTAATTTGAGCTTTTAAATTATTTTTTAAAAATAGCATAATTTACTTTTTTTTCTTAATTGTTATACTGAGGCACTTCATGCTAAACAACACTTTTCTAATGAATGCAGCCATTACAAAACTACTTTACTATAGTGATAGCGTCAGATGGTAATAACATGATATTTTGATATATACAAATGCTATGATTACCATATCTGTTAACCATTTTAATTCCAAGTTGCTGTGGGGTCCAAAAGCCACATTAAAAACCTAAGATTTTAAATTTTATTTAAACCTAAAACAATAAAAAAAAGAGATTGCATGGTATTACCATGGTACCTCACCCAAAAAGCTAGGTATTATAATGGCACAAAAAATATGGTATGATGGGCTATGTCTTTAAAAAAAAAAAAAAAACTTACTTTATGTTGATAGTGCAGAGACAACAATACGACAAGCTCAAATCAAAGCGTAACACTTCTTCAAGCAGTTCCGTTTTTCAGCAGATGCTTTTTCCCAGCAGGTTTTCTATCTATCTAACTATCTTATCATGGCAGTTAGATGCACCAACATTGACCATAATTTAAAAGCCAGACAGACAGTGCATTTGGTGTGAAGCAGCATTTAGCGAGAGCTTGAACAAGAAGCATTAAAAATGTATCACCCTCCTTCTAAACTTTAACTGAAACAGTTTGACACAAAATGACCCCATGATAAACTCTCACATCTGAAACTACCATAGCAAAAGCATTTTAGATTAATTTTTACATGCTTTAACTGGATGCACTCCATAAAGATCCCACTTTAGTTGTCGGAAAAGTAAGCAATAATCCTTTATCAAAGACACCTTGAATAATGGGATTACTTTAAGATTTAAATGTGAACAAATTGGTGTATCATTTCCTATAGAGTGGGTCATTCTCTGAGATATCCAATCAATTTCATCACCCTCCACTGCGTTTATGCAGGATGCAGAAACTACTGAGATTTTGTCTGAGCAGCACCGGACTGTGAGATGCATCACCTGTACAACTGGTTTTCAGATCAGGAACCACATATCGTTGGATCAAACCACTGTGCACTAAAACTGCATCTGGGCTAAATCAAGCCAAATGTTTTATTGAGCTGTGGCATCCATTATTCATAATGGCATTAACGGCTTGAGCAACTCCACCATAGAGCAGCATACCAATGAACCACATGAGAGAAAAGCAGAGAGAGAGAGAGGAATATTAATTCTTGTCTCTCGACTGCTGTAAAAGGTAATTTAAGTCTCATTCATTCTCTTGGCTGATCATTAGGAGGGAACTTTGCTGTGTTGGTTCAAAGAAAACAGGTGTAGCGATGAATCGCCATTTTGGATTTTGAACTGGATGCATTTCTGGCACAAGCTGGGAAGAAGTCCAAAGGTACCATCACTGAACTGGGATTTCTGATGTACAGAGACATTATACATTGCAAGACAGTCATTTCAAAATTAATGAGAGCTTGAAAAAAGTCAGCACACTCAAACATCAAAGAGTCACAAGCAAGATGAAAACAATATAAGCAATTTACTGAGTGAAACAAGGCAAACGTTTCGGTCACATGTTGACCATTTTCAATGTCAAGCTAACATAACATAACAAATTAATGAGTGGAAATGCACCATGACTGTAGGAAAGGGAGCCTTTCAATTTAAGAATCCTATTTTCTTATTTTCAAAGACATTGCCTAGTTTTTACAGTTTTTTAAAGCTAATTTGATATTAATTAATATACAGTGATCTTGACAAACAGTTCCTTCCCAAAAGAAATAGAAGAATCATTACTTGGAACCACCCCCCCCCCCCCCCCCCCCCCCCCCCCCCCGCGGAAGGGGCTTACTTTAGAAAGGACTTTGGTCTAACTAATTAGAAAGTTCTAAATACAGTGGGGAAAAAAAGTATTTAGTCAGCCACCAATTGTGCAAGTTCTCCCACTTAAAAAGATGAGAGAGGCCTGTAATTTTCATCATAGGTATACCTCAACTATGAGAGACAAAATGAGAAAAAAAAATCACATTGTAGGATTTTTAAAGAATTTATTTGCAAATTATGGTGGAAAATAAGTATTTGGTCAATAACAAAAATTTCATCTCAATACTTTGTTATAAACACTTTGTTGGCAATGACAGAGGTCAAAACGTTTTCTGTAAGTCTTCACAAGGTTTTCAACCACTGGTTGCTGGTATTTGGCCCATTCCTCAGCAGATCTCTCTAGAGCAGAATGTTTTGGGGCTTGTCGCATGGGCAACAAGGATTTTCAGCTCCCTCCACAGATTTTCTATGGGATTATGGTCTGGAGACTGGCTAGGCCACTCCCGGACCTTGAAATGCTTCTTACGAAGCCACTCCTTCGTTGCCCGGGGTGTTTGGGATCATTGTCATGCTGAAAGACCCAGCCACGTTTCATCTTCAATGCCCTTGCCGATGGAAGGAGGTTTTCACTCAAAATACATGGGATACATGGCCCCATTCGTTCTTTCGTTTACACAGATCAGTCGTCCTAGTCCCTTTGCAGAAAAACAGCCCCAAGATGATGTTCCACCCCATGCTTCACAGTAGGTCGGTGTTTCTTTGGATGCACTCAGCATCTTCTCTCCAAACACGACAAGTTGTTTTTACCAAAAAGTTCTATTTTGGTTTCATCTGATATTATGACATTCTCCCAATCCTCTTCTGTATCATCCAAATGCTCTCTAGCAAACTGCAGACGGGCCTGGACATGTACTGCTTAAGC
This sequence comes from Sinocyclocheilus anophthalmus, assembly GCA_018155175.1. NCBI lineage: Eukaryota > Metazoa > Chordata > Actinopteri > Cypriniformes > Cyprinidae > Sinocyclocheilus > Sinocyclocheilus anophthalmus. The sequence goes on along the minus strand of JADLZN010008299.1, from coordinate 47,450 downwards.
AGGGGGACACGTCTGGCAATGCAGGATTTGAGTCCCTGGCGGCGCAGTGTGTTACTGATGGTAGCCTTAGTTACTTTGGTCCCAGCTCTCTGCAGATCATTCACTAGGTCCCCCCGTGTGGTTCTGGGATTTTGCTCACAGTTCTTCTGATCATTTTGACCCCACGGGGTGAGAACTTGCATGGAGCCCCAGATCGAGGGAAATTATCAGTGGTCCTGTATGTCTTCCATTTTCTAATAATTAATCCCACAGTTGATTTATTCACACCAAGCTACTTACCTATTGCAGATTCAGTCTTCCAAGCCTGGTGCAGGTCTACAATTTTGTATCTGGTGTCCTTTTTGGTCTTGGCCATGGTGGAGTTTGGAGTGTGACTGTTTGAGGTTGGGGACAGATGTCTTTTATACTGATAACGAGTTCAACCAGATGCCATTAATACAGGTAACCAGAGGAGGACAGAGGAGCCTCTTAAAGAAATAGTTACAGGTCTGTGAGAGCCAGAACTATTGATTGTTTGTAGGTGACCAAATTCTTATTTTACAGAGGAATTTACCAATTTATTCTTTAAAAATCATACAATGTGATTTTTTGGATTTTTTTTTTCTCATTTTGTCTCGCATAGTTGATGTATACCTATGATGAAAATTACAGGCCTCTCTCATCTTTTTAAGTGGGAGAACTTGCACAATTGGTGGCTGACTAAATACTTTTTTCCCCACTGTATAAGCACAAGGCAATGAGGTCCAAATGTTAAAAAAGAAAAATAGAGCAAAGCAACAAAAGTATTGTAATTCAAAATTCTCCTTAGGGCAAGTTATTTATTTTTCATTGGCTCAAGTTAAAAAATATAGATGTGAATCATTACCCTAATTTTTTTTAATTGGATGAATGAAACATTATTTTCAGTGTAATTTGAACTCAGAAATACAGGTTCATAATTTTGAGGGAATAAATAAATAAATGCAGAAAATACTTCAAGAATCTGTACAATTTTTGTGACATCGATCATTTGAACACTTTGTGATACGGTGCTGTTGTCATTAAATCTAAAAGAGCAAATGCTTAGACATTTTTAAATTGGTTTAAAATATTTTCTAAAAATAGAAGCATTTTTGCTAGTGGTGTCTGACTTTTAAATCCCACTTTATGTGCTCACAAAAGTTTTGAATGCCAGTATTCCCAATTTTATACAGTACCGTTTTTATTTTTAATTAATAGTTTTATTCAGCAGGGATAAATGGGTTAAATTGATCATATGTGACTGAAGAGACATTTACACGGTCACAAAAATATATACATATTAGCAATGAATGATTTTCTTTTGAACTTTCTATTCATCAAAGAATCCTGAAATAAAAATGTATCTCAGTTTCCACAAAAATATTAAGTAGCACAACTGATAATAACAATAAATGCACCAAATCAGCATATTAGAATGATTTCTGAAGGATCACGTGACACTGAAGATTCAGCTGAAAATTCAGCTTTGCCATCACAAGAATAAATGACATTTTAAAATATATTCAAATTGAAAACATCTTTTAAACTGTAATAATATTTACATATTTATTTTGATCAAATTATTTACTGTATTCTATCAAATAAATGCAGCATTGGTGAGCATAAGAGACATCTTTCAAAATCATTTTAAAAAATCGTTAACATTGCAACATTGACAATAGAGCATGTTGACATGCAGCTCAGGGTCTGCATATTCTCTTCTGGTGAATCTCAACCAGTTTCCCCTTTGTGCCACAAGGCAGGAAATGCGAGTTTTGCCTCAGACTTGGCAGGTGGCTTTTGCTGCCCCCCTGTCTCCTCTATCACTGCATCAGGCAGAGAGAGGAAAAGTCTCATAGGACGCCGTGGCTGTCAGATGGGGTCAGAGAGCACAGCGGAACAGGCACAGTGTAATCAGCGCTGGCTTGGAGTAATAACAAAAGTGTTTTCAAAGAGATGCCCCACTGAGATTCCTTCTCATATCCTGGGCAGTGTGCACCTCCGCTCAACTCATAAAAACACAGAAATAAGCACATAAAGAAGCTTGAACGCACACACTCTTGCTCACACAAATCCACAAACATGTTAGTTTTCCACATGCACACATATTGTAAACATGATACGGAAAATTTAGCTTCAACTGTAAGCATTAAATACCGCTCCTTTTGGAAACATTGGCTGTACACAATGTTCTCAGTAAAAATTCCAGCAGCAGGTTAGCATGTTCCCAACGGAACCATAAATTTGCAGGTTATCCGAGAGACCTCCCTCATTGCTCCGTTTTTTTAATGAACCATGAGTTTTAGAATGAACATCCTTCTTCCTTGTTGGCAGTGAGAAATGACACTGAACAGGGGAAGCTGAGGTCACCCAAGGTCAAAGCCGTGTCAGCCAATGCTGTTCTCTTAAAGAGCCCCAGCCTTTTAAAGTCCCAACTGTAATTTCCCATGAAATATACCCCTTCCCCTACCGTGAACAAGTCTATAAAACCCCTTTAAAAGTCAAGGTCATTTCTTATCAACAGTAAATCCCGGCATAACGTAACGCCTGACTCCACGGCACCTCAGTATCTAAACTCTTTATGGAAAATAATGTGGGTAAGAACTCCACAATGGAAGAGGTTAGATTATAGCTGAGATGGATTCCTAATGCTCGTTTCTTATTTTGCGATCGATCTGAGCCGTGTCAACAGGAGCCTAATGCAGCTAATCTGGCTGGATGTAAACAGATGCTCACATTTCAGCAGGCCATCTTTTACACTACGGTGAGTATAGACAGAAGGTGGAATAGACAGAAGACAATAGGCAAATGACTTTTCTTATCATGACACATGTTGATCGTGTGTGGTTTCTACAAGATATGAATGAATGAACCTGATAAGAGGTGAAGTGAAAGGAACCTGAGCCAGGAGGTGAGGGATGAAACATGCTGATACAGAAAAGCAATACACCTGTATACACACACACACAGTGAATGTCTTATTAAGAAGTAGAATATTATATTATATTATATTATATTATATTATATTGTATTGTATTAAGTGATCAAGTAACATTATTATCAGTGGAAAACGAGAATACGAGACATTTTTTCATGATTTTTTATAAATAGAATGTTCAAAAGCATTTAATTAAAGTAGAAATGTATTTATTTTTTTACAATGTACATTTTTTTTTCATGATTTAAAAAAAGAGGACATCCCCAAAAAGAGTTTTTGTCAGATGTAACCCACTTCTGTGTACAAATTTGTTCCCAAAATATTGTTAAGTAGGTACACACTTACGCACACACATTGGTACGTGTGGTTTATGGGGACTCTTCATAGGCGTAATAGTTTTTATACTGTACAAACTGTATTTTCTATCCCCTTACCCTAACCCTACTCCTAAACTCACACAAAACTTTTTCCATTTTTAGATTTTCAAAAAAATAAAACACAGTTTAGTATGTTTTTTTAAAGCCATTTGGTTTAAGAGGACAGAGGAAGTGACCACATAAACCATCTCCACATTGTAATGCCTATGTCATCTTTATACATATTTGTGTCCTCATAAACCATATAAAACTGTACACACACACACACAGTAGTTTGCCTAACTTGCTCTCAACAGCATAATATTCAGTCCTGTTTTGAACAGCAAACACATGTTTAATGGCATCATTCATCTAACAGCCAGCTTCTCTCTGGTTCTTCCTTTAAACAAAATCAAGAGATTCTGTAATTAATCACAAACCTGCAAAACAAAATAATAAGCCATACAAAGCAAAGAAGCAACATAATAAATTATTCTAACATTACCATGAGCTCATTCAAGACATTTCTCACAGTTGTGCTACTAAATGCAGAAACATCCACTTGCCCAATGTCTGTAATAATCATAAAAAAAGCACTGAACTCAGCCTCACACACATGAAAGTTTAGCTATCAGCTCTAAAATGCAATCTGGGAAAAGTGCGCCGCACCTCTGATTTTCCCAGAATACTCAGAACGATTCCCCATTGTGCTGACTAATTATACCATTCCCATCTAATAATCAGAAAAAAAGAGAAATCTCTTGTAAAACAGTCAAAACAGAAACAGAAATGCAGACGTTTGGGTCAGCAGTATGTTGAAAAGCTCAAATGGAAGCTTGCCTCTTTTTGACCATTCAAAATCGCTAATTTTCTTTACCATTCTCTTATGCATTATGCAAAATGAGAGATTCTTTTTCTGTTACACGAACACAAACTGCTAAAGCATAAATACTATTACAGAAATGTTGACATTTAATGATTACCCTCAGTATTGAATTCCAGCGCCACATTGGTTTAATTCATTCACTCAGCATTACAGTCTCATTTACTGGGCACTGGCATTATTAATTATTCATCCTTGTTGTGAGGTATCGCCATTATGTTTTGTTTTTTTCCATTTCCCTGCCTGTATGATTTCTAGAAGCTGGCAAGTTCATAAATCTTCCTCTTATTCATAGCTGCCTCCTTACCCTTTCCCATGGGGTAAAGAAACAGACTAGTATGGCTTCTCTTCCACTCCCTGAGCTCAGGCTGAAAGTCATGCCCACCAGACCATAGACAGCACATGATGAGAAAGCCCCGATGCCTATGTGGAAGTGGGCTGAGATGCAAGACTGCAGCTGGTGGGAAGGAGAAGATGGGGAGGGGAGGTTACTGAACCTGGACCGCCGTCCCAATGGGATAGTTCAGACTAGCGCCTATAAATGTTTTAAAGCATTTATATGGGTCATGGTCCAGGTCTAAGAACAGACTGTGGAAAAAATGAAGGAGGGAATAAACAGGATTGCGGGTTTCTTGATGGTGGTACATTATAGTTTTCATTTTAACCTCGGCCTCTTATTTACTTTCAAGAAGAATAAGGGGCATCAGCTGACATCAGCAGTTTCATCAACGCTTTTGATGTCTTTCGACCACCTCAGCACTCATCTCTGAAGAATTACTGAGTGCACCTTTAAGAAGTAATAAAACTGCACATTTTCACTTATCTTTTCACATATTTTCTGACAAAACAGCCTTAAAGAAATAGAATCCAAATACACTCAAAAAGGAAAATTTGTCATTCAATATGTAGATGAGTTTGTTTCTCCATCGGAAGAGATTTGGAGAAATGTAGTATCCTTTATGCATCCTCTGCAGTGAATGGGTGCTGTCAGAATGAGAAACCTAACAGATCATTAAAACACCACAATAATTCACAACACGACTCCAGTCCATCAATTAACATCTTGAAGCGAGAAGCTGTGTGTTTGTAATAAAACAAAATCCATACACTAAGGGTTCATGTGTATTGTGAAGTTTTTATCAGCTGTTTGAACTCTCCTTTTGATGGCACCCATTCACTGCAGAAGATCAACTGATGAGCAAAATTATTAATTTTTAAATCAACACATTCCTGTGTTAGTTTTTGTCTGAAAACATTTTTAATAAAATAAAAATAAATGCAATTATATCAGGGTATGCTTCCAAATAAATAAAATTAATTAATTATCAAATTTGCAATGGGAAAATGCATTGGTGCAATTCCATTTTAGTACATAGTATGAAAACTATCAAAAATGTTTTCTCAATTTCCTCTAAAACAATGTAAAAATTGCTTAGTAAACAACAAATTCTACTTAACTTATTACAGATGCAGCAAAAAATATGATGATGCAGAAGAAACATACTGAAATGTGTTTAATAGGGAAATTTGTGGAGCGCTGCAGCAGGGCACTCCTCTGCAAGGGTGAACGAGAAGGAATCTTAAAAGGGAAATCAAAAGGTCACATGCTTAAAAATAAAAAAAAAAACGGTACTTTAAAGACGGCCTTTTCATTTCCAACAACACATTATTTTATGTTAATTACATTTTTTGGTCACACTTAATTTGAGTTCCAATTCTCACACCATTAACTATGACTTTTGCCTCAACAAACTCCTAATTGGCTGCTTATTAATAGTTAGTAAGGTAGATGTTAAGTTTAGGTATTGGGTAGAATTAAGTAGAATATGGTCATGCAGAATAGGTGCTTTATTTGTACTAATAAACAGCCAATATGTTAATAATAGGCATGCTAATAAGCAACTAGTTAATTGTGAGAATTGTTCCATATTCTAAAGTGTTACCAGTTTTTTTAAATATGCCTACACCGTACCATAAAGCATTTTAAATTTGTGTGATGAACAGCCGTGGAGGTTGCATCACTTTGCAATTTATTGTAATCGGATGTCTCAAAAATGAATGCACGCATCGCGTTTCCACTTTTGTGAGTTATTAGTAATCAGCGTTCAAGCATTACGTGGATACATTACAGCTCATGGGCGTTGATGGGGTTGTTATTGTATGTGGTTATTATGCCGTGCTAATGCATTAAACATAGCTGTTATCTGCTTGACCGTAGATGCATATCCTATGCATGATAACAGGATGTGGCCTGTCTGAACCGCAAGCGTTCAAGTACATATAACCTTACAATCACTGAGTGTATACGTGTGTGCACACATCTATCTCTCCCTGAACCATTTATGCAAAAGCTGAGCTATGTATTAAAGTTGGCATAAGCTTGCTGCAGGCCTGCATGTTTAGATTGATGTTACTGGAGTAAAGGTTGGGATTTGTTTAGCTCCGTGGCAGTCCACTCGGCGACTGATTTCTATTAATGACCTTATTATGGAACCAGAGCATTCAGACAAACTGTTTACCTGCCCGGGGCACACGCCGCTGCTAGAACTGATTGCACACATTCATCAATAAGAACTAGAATCCAATAATACAATACTGGCTCCTGCTCTGTGTGCACCACAGACTGTTCAGCAGTCTTCTCTCCAATGAGTTTATAAGGATAAAAATGAGGCACTTAATCCAGAGCGGGCACCCATCACACCAGGCAGACAGCCAGATCCCTCTGCATCATCATCATCCTAGCGCGGAGAGAGAAATGAGAGAAAAGGAGAGCGCTTCGGGGTGATGGAAGAGCGAGATCAGAGGCGCCTTTGAGTTGAGGCTGCTGGGTTAAGTTCAGTAGAATATGGAGGTGGTGTTTGACTGACAGCTGAGATTGGAACCTGGTGAGACTGTAGCAGTGTGAGGTGCACAGTATCAGTGTATACTAATATATATGGGATTTACTATTTTGGTGCCTGACGCAAGCACTTACCCTCTTTGCAGTACTGAAGATCTGAACCTATATGCAGAAATAGCCAAAAGTGAGATTTCTTTTTAGGCAACATTTTAAGGCATCATAGGTACCAGATTCAAAGGCTGTTACTAATATACAAAGGATACAAAGGTTACTAAGGCTGTTACTAAGTTTCAGCCAAATTCTAAGGCAGCATGACGTGTCATTCACAATGAATGACTTCTACATTGGAAACAAATTCTAGTTCATATAAATTTGAATCTTTAAAAAAAGTACTACAGTTTTAAGAAAAATATTCTGCAGCACAAGGGTTTTCAACATTGATATTATAAGAAATGTTTCTTGAGCACAGAAAATATTTTTTAAAGATTAAAATATATTACACTTCAAAATGTCTTTAAAAAAGAATCCTGTTATTTTGAAATGTAAAAATATTTCACAATATTACTTTGTACTGTATTTTTTAAATAAATGCAGCCGTGGTGAGCATAAGACACTTCTTTTAAAAATATTCTACCAACCCATGTCTTTTGAACGGAAATAGTTTTTAAACATTTTTTAAAACATAAATGTTCTTATAATTCTAAACTGAAAAGTATTAATAGAAAATGGTTTAATATTATTAGAAATAAACAATTTTATCCAATATGTGTAATAGCTGCTGAAAAATCAGCTTTCCATCACAGGAAAACAATTATTTAAATATATATATATTCTTCTTTCGTAATTGTATTTTCGATGATATAAATGCATCCTTGGTGAGCATAAGATACTTCTTTCCAAAACATTAAAAAATCCTACTGAAATATTTTTTCCCATAAAATGTTTTACAATTCTATACTTTAGAACTGATAAAAATTATTAAGTTATTAAAAAGAAACTATTTTACCCAATATGTGTGTGTACATTTATCATTACTGGAATAAAGATAGGATGGTATTCCATTGAAATCTAGTCTCCCGTGAGGAGTGCCATTTGTGCAGCGACCTGAGTTGCTGCTTAGGACGAGCGTTCCAAATCAGTCACCTACAAGGTTCCTTTTCAATTAGGATGCTGCTTTAAAAAGAAGCTGTCAGTGTAAACAGTAAGGCAGGTCACTAGGCTTGGGACCAGAACCCATAAGGCATTTATGTCCTGTTCTAATGCTTAATAGCTCACGGTTTATCATTTATTCTAAAACACAAGCTGACTTCACACCACAGGGTTCAGCAGCTCTTGGAACAACTGGAGCTGTCCAGTGCTGAAACTCTGACTCACACTGTATGACATTTTAAATATCACACTACATTATATGTGCTACATTACATTATACGTTTTAAAATGTTTATTGCCAGTTCTATGTCCAGCTGTCCCTATGTTTATAGCAAGTCGTGACTAGGTCCACATTTTTCCACATTCCCTGTGTAGAAAATTATGTGTATTCTGCAGAATGGATTTTAAGCATGGTAGAATGTATTAAAAAGAACTGAGAGACTTAGCATTATGAAACTATGTGTTTATTTTTTTATTACTATTTTCTTTTTTTACATTGTAAATTTAAATAAATAAATGCTGTTCTTGTGAACAGAGTAATGGCTGCCAAAAAAAATCACCTTTCATTTACAAGAATAAATACCATTTTAAAATATATTAAAATAGAAAACAGTTATTTTAAGTTGTAATAATATTTCACAATATATATTAAATATGTCACTGTTTTTACTGTATTTTTTTATTAAATAAATGCTGCCTTGTTGAGCATGAGACTTCTTTTGAAAACATATTAAAAATTTTACTAGTTTTGACAGATCTACTGTGCAGAAATTAAACAACAATTTCAAGATTCACTCCAAATAGTAGTAATCAAAAGATCAGAGGGAGTGGGGGTTGTATTTTAATTGCCAGCTAATTTAGCTTAAACTGCAGACTTAGCACCCCATGAATTAAACAGTGAAAGTGGTATTTCATCAGCAGAGTGGAGGCGTGCATCTTTTTATTGTTCCATAATTAATGGTCCCAGTTTTCGCACTGCACTAAAAGACAAATAGGGGCATTTTTGCCATGACCTCACTGGAGCCTCCTATCTAAAATTAAATGTTAGCAAGTAGAGGTTTGAAAATAACTGCAAATGGGTTATCAAGGAGCATTACTGGCTAAAGCAAGGGGTGACTTAACCACTCAACTTTAAAAAAGGCAGATTTAAACTTTCTGGATTTTACTGAAGAAATGTCCTCTCCTCACTCTTAATAATATAGAGTATAATATTATATATGAATATATATATAGATATATATATATATATATATAATATATATATATGTGTGTGTGTGTGTGTGTGTGTGGGTTGTGTGGGGTTCAACACATTTTCAAGATTGCAAAATGTATTTTAATTTAGTTTTGATGTACTAAAAAAACTACAAAAAGACATTAAAATGAAAATGGAAAACACAAAAATAAAAACATTATTAAAAACTCTCATCTTGATTCTAAAATGACATAGGATGTCAACATCTTGACACCTTCTAAAGCATAAACCCTTTCATGAATGAACATGAAAAGCAGATTTTTTTGCATTTCTAACTAAATAAAATGTACAAAGCAATCACATCTATTTATAGTAACACAGTTATTGCAATTAATGCAGATTTTGGTGTCACTAAAATTGTACCTTACATTGAAAACTAGCCTACATGTTCAACATTTTAGGTGCTGTCAAAAACTGAAATTGTATGGTTCAGTGTCTATCCAAAAATATATTTTGGATATTCAATAATAAAGTCGAAAGTCAAAACAATCAATTTTTAACAATACGACAAGCAGAGAAACACTGTTAACCATCTATACTGTGTTCTAAAAGGCAGCTTGATTTTCCCCTTCCCACATTACCATGTGCAGTAATGATGGAGGTTTTGTTTTTGTAAGGTGAGTGATGTATCTGGAAAGCTGAGATGAGGGTGGAATGCAGACATATCCATTACTGAGCCATTAGACACACTTCTAATGAGCGAGTCATCAGAAATGATCAGGGCCAGGGCCAGGGCACGACACGTGTTCCTGTCTCCCACAATAAAGAGATATTGTTTGGTTAAGAAATGACAAATCATTCCACTGACAAATTGCATTCAGCAGAAACTGTTGAAGACTTTTTCAATTTGTGCTCTCAGTTTGCATTTGAAATTGTCTAGACTTGATATATGGGAAGTTTAAAATATGAATCTAAATTAATTGGTTCTTCATTCTTTTATTTTAAATGAACAGGAAAGTTCTGTCATTATTCTCTTATACCCTTCATCTAATTCCTTTGTTCTGTGACTTTCTGTAGACCATGAAACACAAATTGTATGGACTACATTGAAAAATGTAGTCCATACAATTTTCCAAGTCATTTGTAGTCATACTTGGGCAACCAAACCATCAATGGAAGGACGGCGAGTAAACAATGACAGATTTTTCATGTTGAAAATTCTCAGTATAACATATACACTGTATCAAAACTTTACAACTTTTGAGCTACAAACACAATGGGCATTTGACTAAAATAAACTTAGGAATAAATAGATGGAAGCAAAAACGGATCCTTCCACATGTTGCACAGCATTTTCTGGTCCTTTGCTTGATGTCAGTATACATTAGTAACAGACAGACATTTGTTCATGGCAAAGAAAAGGCCTCCATGGGTCACCTCATGCAGTGATTAAAGTTACTCGCCTGAGTGACTTTCTGAACGAAGCGAGCATACTGTCCACCACTTTTTCCTTGTCCACTCATCTTTTATTTTCCCATCCAGACACTGTCCTCCTTCTACTTTCCTGCACACATCACTTCAATCACTTAGATTTCACTCATTATAAAGAACAGATCTACTACAGAGCTTATGTTGTTGTCGAACCTTTTGTTTGTCTCCTTCAAATATTTTAACAATTGTCTGCAAGCCAATGAACAGATCATTCTGTCTAAATAAATGTATAATTAAGTAAAATAATTTAGAATTAAAATTAATTTAGAACAAAAATATAAAGAATAACCATTTTCCTAGGTCACTCAAAAATTTCATTTAACTACATTATTTGCTACTGCAAAACTTTGGCAAAAACTGAACTTAAACTACATTTTAGAACTATAGTAATTAAAATGTGCTGCCATCTGTTTAATTGATCAATTTTTCAGTCAGTAATGTTAAGCTTCCCTGCATGACTTCAGTTTGCACACATAAATAACTGATAAAGCCAACAGTATAATTTAGCGTTGAACCACGTTGTTTTTTTTTTGCACATTTTTCAATTATCAACAGATGACTTTAGTATATAGGACTTGTTTTGACCTTTAATGTAACTGCGATATAAAACCATAATTTGGAACATGTGCTAATTTAGGATTAAATGCTGACTTTATTACACTCATCTGTCATCCAGCAGGTTGTTAAGGTTCTATCCCGAGCATCAGTTTGGTTCGAAAGAGCCTGGCCTAATGCAGATAAGTGACAGGCATCATTACATTGGTAATGAAGGAAAAGGTAATGAATTATAAATAGCCTCTCATGGTCCAGCAGTGTCCTACATGCTGTAATTGAAACATGTACTCTCAAGAGGTTCTTCCAGGGGAGAAGTGTAATAAAAATCAGAGGCAACTGCTGCTTTAAGTGTCCACATTTAGCAAGAATTCACATTGAACTCATTTCCAAATGAGAGAGACTGACAGTTCTGCAAAGATAGCAGAATACAGCTGAAATTGCTTGACCCTTAGGGCCAGGAAAAGCATTTTCCTGTTTTCTCAGAAACAAAGAATAACTATTCTGAAAGAAAACGTTTTTTTTTTTAAACAAATAAATTAAAATAAACCAAAATATATACATAACTTATTATACTAAAAATTATTAAATAAAAAAAATATTATATCATTTTATTATTTATTTCTATATCTATATCTTATTAGGGTCTGACCAAAAAATTTACATCCTGACTATCAATTCAGCCATACTTGACATAGATTGAATATAAAACACTGAGCTTTCTTCAGTACTGTGAAAAGTTAGCTAAAGTTTTCCTTAGGGGCCTTTGAAGAATTAGCTCTTCCTTCTTTTCTTGGCAGACTTCTCCCCTATTCAGAGTGTCCCATGGCACCAATTATTCCTCATGCTTCTAAAAGTTACACTTGCTAGACTTCTTCATAATAGCAGTATGTGCAAGTAGATCAATAGACCAATAGTGGAAAAGAAAAGGAACAGGTTACAAGAGAGCAATTTGTTGACGATATAGTGTGGATAATAATTGAATAACATGTCAGGGCATCAAGCCAAAATTAAAATATTTAATATGCATATTTCAAGTGTTTCTGTGGCATTCGATCTGATCATGTCCAGTGGAGAATCTCTTTTCTTATTCAAATTAATTCATGAAATTGGATGTAATAAATTCACACAGTTCAGCAGGTTTAATCCATGTAGTCTCAGCTGACCTCGCCTGCATGTTTTATGATTGTGGAAAAAGCAGCGGACAGCCATTCACTGGAGGAAAGCACACTTTATCAGAGCCACAGAGACAAGAAGAGCTTCTCTCCTGCATGGTTAAGCATCCTCAGTGAAAGTTGTTTGCTTTGTGTTCATTTATCAAGAACAAGTTATGTGGAGGAAGAAACATAAAGCCAGGTACATTCAGAAGGTCATACTTCATTCTTTTAAACTGCACACACACAGTCTCCATAGCAACAGACAGACTTCAGGAGTCCTTAGTCAACACTCGGCATAGCCACAAATTCAGAGCAGCATGATGACATGACAAACGTTCAGACTAATTGTCAAAGATTGCATTTAAATGTCTAATTGTTGGTACACATACAAAAATAAAAAGCACTACTTTTATGACAGCTGAAAGAAGTACATTCATTATGACTGATGCTTGCTAAGTTTACTACATTAAAATGAACTATGCAAATACATGCTATGCAATATAAATATAAATCTACAAAAGAATCCTGTTGTTTAAAAAAAATGGCAGATTTGGTTGACAGAATAATTCATGGCAAAATACAGTAAAAAGTGAACATTTACGTAACAACTTGTACATTTTAGTTTAACTGCAATTTATAAAACAAACAAACAAAAGCCATGCTGCTACTAAAATCAGATTTGTACCTTTAACATATACTGGTAACCACCATAATAACATGGGTGATAAAGAGAAAGTCACATGATAAATTATAGGAAGCTTTTTTAAGCTATAGAATATATTCGCATATAGAAGGTGCAGACAGTGGCACACACGCAAATACAAAATACCATTATGGTATCAAAAATTACACTAATATAATGCAATAAACTAGGGCTGCACGATATTGGAAAAAACTCACATTGCGATATTTTGTTTTTATGCTATATATGTATATATTGCGATATGAAAAAAGAAAAAAAAAATCACCAGATGACTTGATTAGCTCTATTTGGGGGAGAAAAAAAATCAATGATTGGGATGATTTTGTAGGTGAGTAAATCAGCATAGAAAATAAACAAATTACAAGCAAAGATAAATATAATAGAACAAAGATACAAATGAAATAAACAGTGCTTTATATGTTTCAGTTAAGTCTAACAGTATTCAGGTACAGAAATTGAATAATCAAATGTAAAATAACAATGCATCTTCACTGTATAAATTAAATCTAATAAATATGTGTTAAAGCTTAAAGTGTGTTTCTCTATGTGTTTTGTTGTTTCATTAACATTCATGACAGAAAGCAGGAACATTAAACTGCTGTGAACCAATATACTGTTACACATCCATTTTATTTCTCAATAGTTTACCTTCACCTAAACCATAAGCAACTGTGTTTACAAGGATACTTGCAAAGGCATGCATGTTGACATAATTTCGCTTTATGTGTCATTATTAGACGCGGAAGTGAACGGAATCAGTGTTCACGTGCATATGCATGGATTCCCCGTGTCTAAACGGACGCAACGGCGCGGCGCAAAATACTATAGAACTCATTATGATCAGTGATGCTGTGTACACTGGATGCGGCACGGCGCGACACGACAAATCCCGACAGTAAACCGATGCCTCGTTCTATTTATCAACTACTGACTCACACGGTCCCCCCCAAAGATATGCAAGGTCGCTTTGTCGCGTCCAGTTTAGAAAGACTCTGGGGCCATTCATGTGTCGTGCCTAAAAATGTGTGGAAAACGCCCACCGCGCCACATTCTCCTTCTTTCCAAAGTGCTCCGGACCTTGCGCTTCGGGGGTCTGCCGTGCTAAGCAACCGTACCTCGCTCGCCACGGCGACCCGGGAAAGTTCAACAAAGGATAAATGGATTTCCACATTGAAAATCCTTGCATGAGCTCGGCTACTAAAATTCATTAAAAAAGGGGTATCTCTGTACAGTGTGGGTGTCCGTTTGTGCCGCGGTTGTCTGTGTTTGAGCAAAGAAAACAATCACGATCAGTATACTAAACATGGCACATCCTGCCATGTGACTATCGCGGATGCGCACATCACATTATCGTTGCTGAAACGATATATCGCGCAGCCCTACAATAAACATTAATTAAACAACTTAAATTCAAACATAAAACCCTAATATGCATAACTGATGTAGCGTCTGGACCCACTACAACACACACATATATTTGTAGCAGATTTCACAAATACTTTTTACACACACCAGGACGCCAGAACAAGACCCTGGTTTCCTGGTAACCCGATACATTTACAACCTTATGGAATGCGAGCAGACTCTCAGCTGCATTATCCAGAAGCAAGAGGCACAAATGCACAATAGAAATGGACTTTTCTACTAATTAAATCATAGGAAAACCTTCTTTGAATGAACACCCATTTTCTTCAGGCCATTGTGTATATTATTGCTGTGTTGTATTTAATCTGTTGTAGTATAGACTATTTTTATTCATGCTTACGAAAAAACCACTCATTCATATAAGTAACTAATTCATGTCTAGTATCTATGAATTCGCCTTCTTATGATCGTAACAAGTGTGTATATTATATGCTGATTCCTATGCAACATATTGATGTTCTAAGGATCGGTACTAATTTGTGCCTCAACACTCCAGAGAATTACATATGCAAAATACCATGCTCACAGACAAAGAGTCATAAAAATCCCCAGTATTTCCAAACTCCCGCTTGGGACTTCAGCCTTCCTCATCGGACAAGCCCATCTTGAGAGGCATGAATCTCTGCAGGCTTTAAAAGGCCAAACTCCATGTGACCCGCCCCAGTCGGTAGTTCGGTCAGATGCTAAGATGAAGATATGAGAAAACGCTTCAGGATACCAAAGCTCGTGCCAGGCTCCGGCCTAGTCCTTTCATTCATCAAGTGACTCTGACTCAAAACTGGTTCTTTTCATCAACCAAATTCAGCAAGATCTTGGGGCCTTAAGATTGCATCAGGAATCTTTTTCAGACATACGAAAGTATCAAACTTAGTCGATTTAATTGATGCATTAAGTATCAGTTACACATTTTTACAAGGTTTGTTTGAACTAAGAATCTGACGTTTTCCATCAGGCTTAGATCGGCTGAATATGCAAAATTGTTCCATAAATGTCATTCCTTATGTCACTTTCTTTAGTGCTAAACTTTAACCCATTCCTATACCAACTGTATGCGTGTGGGTGTGTGTGTGTGTATGTGTATGTTAAACCAGCTTAATGTGTTTATGTAGTATATTAGACTAGTTTAAGTATTTAAGTAGTTAATANTCACACAACGTCACTCTTAAAACAACATATGTGGAAGTAAATGAGAGAGACACCACATCTTAGTCCTTACAAGGCCACCTGCATACAGACCGAGCTGAGGTCCAAACCCTGACTCAGCAATTAGAAAGGAGCTTGACTTGGTTCAGATAGAATTTAAACAGTCCTACCGACTGCTCATAGACTTAAGCAAAAGACAGCCGGTTGAACATCATGTCGCCAGCAGTGCAAGCCCTCCACGTCTGTGCACAGCTACGAAGGGGGGGGGGAGCCAAAGTTTTCTGCTTGACACTTCAAAAGTCAGCCCCCTGAAAACCTCTGCAGCTGCAACAAAAAAAAAAATTTTCGAGGCGAACCGAAGCACACGCACGAGGTGATTCCGTGTCACAAATGAACTTAACTATCTGGAGACCACAGGCGAGACATATCCTGGAAAACCCGAAACAGAACTTCCCCTCCCGACAGGCCCACCCCCCTCAGCCAAGATTTTTTAACCTGCGAGGGTGGGGCGAGAGCCACTGTTCACACGTCATCAACCAGCAGCCACAAGGGGGTGGGGTAGGGACCTTTCCAGAGGATCACTGCATACACACACACCGTGTGACCCCACAGATCCCAACGAGCTGGCCAGAGACAACACCTCTGGCAACCTAAATACTCTCAGCCCCAGAGTCTGAACACGGACTGATCGGCTTCCCCAGCACCAGCGGCCGGCGTGAACTCCTCCCCATGCTTACCTACCACAGACTTTGCAAACTTACTCCAAGCTCACAATACCCGGTATTGCCGGTGACCACCAGCGGCAAGAATCATCTAGGCATTAGGGCCTCGCACAATGTCCTATCAAACAGCTGTGTAACCTGACACAGAAGCCTTAATTAACAAGCACAAGGCCCTCCACTAAAGTGTTTTTTCACCCCCCCACTGGGTCTGAACTTCACAACTCAGAATCCAAAGCGGGCACCAGAAGGCACCCAGTATTGCCACAATGCAAAACCCTTCTACAGAAATCCCCTAGCCAGAAGAGGACAGAGCCAACACCATGGCAACAGACCCAGGTTCCAAACCAACCACTGGGAAAAGGCATCCTCATCCTGCAAACACCACGGTATGTCCAACACCATTCACACAAATACTCCTCTCCCACAACGGAGGCTACACAAGGACACCTGGACACGCCTACTTCTGGGTTACAGGAGCTGCTGACACTCGCAAAAGATCTCCTTGAACAAAACTCAACTAAGGAATACTGAGAAGGACAAACCTCTGACTCATTGCCTGCTGCAACACAGCATCAGGCCCCTCCAATGGAGGAGCATCCCTTGAAACCGGTCGACACCCCTAGAAGTAGCCAGACAACGTTGGATTGAGTAGCGGGCCCACATGCCCAACAGCGAACGCTCTACCAACACAACTCAGGCAAGCACAAGTCGGTGCCACCACAAGAGCCAAACGACACAGCAAACATCGGATTTCTAGTGACGTTGAGCAAAGCAGAGAGCTCACGGAAATAAAGAGTAAAAAAGAAACCCCCTGCCGCTTTCCTGCCATCATCACTAGGTCAGTCTGAATCTCTCTGCACGCTACAAAATCTCCATAACATTTACCTGCAATCCCTGGAACCACCTGCCCTCTCACCAGTGAGAGTCTAACCCAGCCGTCCCACATCATGGGTACCACAGATAGCATACTGGCTAACAACATCAACAAAAAAAAAACATCCTACCCGGACTAACTAACTTCAGGATGACAGGTGACACAGCCACGACACCTGCTGCATAAGCTCGAGGAACCACACCTTGCTACAGCCTACATCACAACAGCACACCACCAGACAGCATCCAACAAGGCACCAACAGCCAAAAACCACCACTAGCTCCCAGCCGTGAGTGGCAGGTGTGTGTCTGATTGTTCTGCACCTTTAACATCGCTCGTTGTTGTCTATTCTACAGACAACAACGCCCGAAAAGGGGGAATTTGTAGCATCTGGACCAATCAAACACAATATATATATTTTGTTAGCTAGATTTCACAAATATTTGTAACACCCCATGACGCCAGAACAAGACCCTGGTTTCATGGTAACCCGATACATTTACGACCTTGTGGAATGTGAGCAGGGAAAAGCACTGTCATTTTATAAGGAAAATCCCCAAGGCACAGTAAGAATGGACTTTTCTACTAATTAATTCATAGGAAAACCTTCTTTGAATGAACACCCTTTTTCTTCAGGCCATTGTGTATATTATTGTTGTTTTGTATTAATCTGTGGTATTTTAGACTATTTTATTCATGCTTACGATAAACCATTCATTCATATAAGTAACTATTTCATGTCTCGTATCTATGAATTCGCCTTCTTATGATCGAAACAAGTGTGTATATTATATGCTGATACCTATTCAACATATTGATGTTCTAAGAATTTTTACTAGTTTGTGCATCAACACCCAAGCGGATTACATTTGCAAATTACCATGCCCTCACTCAAAGGGTCGTAAAACCCTCCAGTAATTGGAACCTCCCGCTTGGGATTTCAGCTTTCCTCATTGGACGAACCCATCTTGAGAAGCGTGAATCTCTGCAGGCTTTAAAGGACACACTCCATGTGACCCGCCCCAGTCAGTGGTTCGGTCATAAGCTAAGAAAATGTGAGAAAACGCTCCAGGATACCAAGCTCAAAGCTCGTGCCAGGTTTCGGCCTTGTCCTTTCCATTTCAATGAAGATTCTCTGACTCAAAACTGGTTCCTTCTCATCAACCAACTTCAGCAAGATCTTGGGGCCGTAAGATTGCATCAGGAATCTTTGTTCATACAGATGTGCAAGTATCAAACTTAGTCGATTTCATTGATGCATTAAGTATCAGTTACACCTGTTTACAAAGGTGTGTTTGAACTAAGAAAATGATGTTTCCTTCAGGCTGTAGATCTGCTGAATATGAAATGGTTCCATAACTTCATATTTTTACTTCTCTTCTCTTTACTGCTTAAGCTTTAACACTTTCCTATACCAACTGCATGTGTGTGTGTGTGTATGTGTATGTTAGACCAGCTAATGTGTTTATGTAGTATGTTAGACTAGTTTAAGTGTTTATGTAGTTTATAAAACCTTATTTGTATCACACTTGACGTGTTCATTGGTTACTCATAACCGGAGTCATCTCATCAGATTTACGTTACAACTTATAGATTGTTACAGTAGAAAGTTTATTTTCCTTAACCATAACTTAACGTTCTTAGAATTGACAACGGTTTACCCTGAGTGGTCAATCTAATATCTACAGTGGGGATCTAAAATATGAACTAGGTTTAATAACTATTTTGGTTAATGATCTATTTTCCCCATGAGTTTGATTAGGCTAACACTGATAACAAAAACTATTAAGAAACAATTATTTAAACAAAATATCAGGGAATTCTGAGAAGGTTTTTTTAATGTACTTTTTTTACTTTAAAAATTGTACATTTTACAGCTTTTTACTGTAAATGTACATGACATGTAAGGTTGGATCTATTACAGTTTTCCCCGTGTAAAGTACCCACCCGTAATGATTATAATTTAATACTGTAAAAATGATACAGTAAAAACCTGTTAAATGGTTTTACCAAACTTTAAAAACTGTTCATTCAACTTTTCAAAACATTTTATTTAAGTTTACAGTAAAAGACTGTTAAATGTGCTGTTTTTGGAAGAATTAAAAAAAAGAAGTAATCTTATAATTTACAGTGAAAAAAAACAGTAAACTGACATTCCCAAAATTCCTTAGGTGACACTTTACATTTGATCTTTTATTATTATTATTATTATTATTATTATTATATTCGGAAACCCAAACTCAGGCTTATTCTCATTAATTTTATTCACATTTAAAGGAACTTACACTTAAACTGGTGAACAAATAAACTGGTAAAGTAGTAACTTGTGGTTACACTTTAGATTAGAGAACACTGCTCACTTTTAACTATTGTTGCTTAATTAGCTTGTATATTACAAGCATAGTGGTTATTTATTAGTAAAGCACATTAATGCCTTATTCTGCATGACCATATTCTAGATCCCTTAACCCTGTACCTAATCATAACTACTACAAACAACTACCTTACTATCAATAAGCAGCAAATTAGGAGTTAACTGAGAGGGAACTCTTATAGTGAATATGTGTTCCCTAAAGTGTTAACTGACTTGTTAAGATCTTTGGTCACTAGGCCACACCACGCTGCGTATCAGATATCCTGACAGTTCCTACATCCACTTACTCTTACAGAAGACAGTCCATGAGTCAAATCTGCTGACAGTCCATTACCGTTTAGGAGGTAAGAAGCATTCACAACTTATTCTGGTTTGACCGTTCTGTTTTAGCTTGCCTTTGTGTGACAGTTTTCTACATCTCATCTGTTGTTATATACTTGAGAAATCTGAAGAAGCCATGCACCTGTTTGTTAGATTCCCGTTATCTTTCCTCCAAATATAAAGTGCCTTTATTTGCCATTTATATGTGACTAGCATAGAATTATTCTGAGGTTCTGCCTATAATTATAAATCCAGGAAAACACAACAAGAGAGCTTCATTTACATAGGACACATCCAGCGAGTGTGTATGTGTCACTCTCATTATTTTAGAAATCCACCTGTGATAAAGCCAAACAACAACACTGCAAAGTTTCTGTGAGTACATATTTTAGGCTGATGGTATCCTGCAGTTCTCAAACAAAAAGTCAAGGGTAACAACTTTTTGGGATGAGCCTCACTATTCGTTTCTATATCCACTTTTTTAACAAATCATACGCTTTGTGAATTCAACATTAGGCACCAAGACAAATAGACATGTTATTGTTGCTATTACAACAATTAATAATAATGTTTAGGTACACCTACTCATTCTTTATGATGACCATTCCACGTTACAGAATGATGGCAAATCATCAAAATAACTGGATTGGAAGTGATAATTATAATTAATTACTACCGTGCAAAAATGTGGGGTCTATAAGATTTTTTGTATGTTTTTTTTTTAAAGAAATCTCTTATGCTCACAAAGGCTGCATTTATTTGATCAGTCAAACAGTAATATTGTGAAATATTATTGCAATTTAAAATAATTGTTTTCGATGTTTATATATTTTAAACTGAAATGCAAAACTGAATTTTCAGCAGCCATTACTCCAGTCTTCAGTGTCACATGATCCTTCAGAAATCATTCTAATATGTTGATGTGGTACTTAAGAAATATTTCTTATTGCTGCTCAATATTTTTGTGGAAACCATGATACATATTTTTCAGGATTCTTTGTATTTGTAAGTGTATTTACTTGAAATAGATTTTTTTTCTAAAACTTTTGAACATGTGTATATATAGTGTATATATTGACTTTACTGTATATGTACTGTTCTAAACAATCGTAAGACATGAAAGTACCAGACCTAATGCTCAGTGTTAATGATGAAGTTAATTCCACTGACTGAAGATTGAAATGGGTTTCAGAATTAATCATTCAAAAGGTTTTCAACTTCTAATATATTCTCTCACATTCTCTTCTGCACTGACACACTCTTCACAGACACTCATTCAAAGTACAGATTCTCACAAGCAGATGCTACATTAAGTCCTGTTGACACAAGCCAGCACCAAACGGTTGACCAGCTCATTTGCGTGTTTTGTCATAATCATGTGAAATTCAGTGTTGTGCAACTGCAATGTGTTCAAACAACGATCATGCTGCATGCTGTATAATCATGATTTAGCATTTCATTCGTCTTCTCAAATGAAGTGAATTAAACCATGTTTTAGGGGGGGGAAAGGATATGTTAATTGGAAGTAAAACTAAGTTTTGTTGGTGTCATTTAAACTATTTGCTTCAAATAAAATAACAATTTTGCATTATGTGAAGACCACGTGACCACTGACTTCATTGAAGTTTGGTTTGAGAACTTTCTTCTTTTTGGGGGAACTATCCCTTTAAAATGAAGATAGGAAAAACTCGTACACACTTAAAAGTCGTTGGATGCCCTGAGTATGCTTTCACTTCCCTGAAAAATGAAGCTACAAACGATGTTTTTGAATGATGTTGAATTTATGTTTTTAAAAAGCACCAAATATCAGGAGAATTGTTTTGGCCATTTTATAAAATGTATTGAATTCTATAAGGAGTTTACAATGTTGACCTTGCAGTTCTCAATGTATTATTTCCATGCTCGTCAACCGCGAGATTTTCCACTAAGGTTAGAGACTCGTCTTTGTTTTTTTTTTTTTATGTTTTTTTTTTTTTTTCTTTTCTTTTTTTGGAAAGACAATGCAAGTTCATGTGAATTGTGAGTGGCTTTTTTCAGTGGCACATGGATGTTAAATTTTTGTTGTAAATTCTTCCTCAAATTTCTATGCAATGCTAAAAATGTAACTTATGTCAATGACTGTTGAAGATTTCACTGTGATGTAATAAACATTTTAAAAAGTTTGACTCTCAAGAGTGTAAAAAGCTTCATTTTTTTCCAAAAAGTAATTCAGTGACATTTAACACAGTAAAATTACATTCTGAAGGTGAAAGAAGAAAAATAGTAGATTATAGGTAATTTATATTTATCTGTATTTATAATTGATTTAAAAATGTGTAAAAATTTAAGTTAATCCAAATAGATTTAGTGATAAATTGTGGTTTAATCATGAAAAAAAATATTTGTTTGAAAGTGAATTTTTAGCTTCATCTGACTGTAGAAATTTGATTTGGTCAAACTAAATTTTTTTTTTTTTCAATTGAGAAAAAGTAAATCGATTAGTTAACAAGTTGAAGGAATATTTTTACTTTGATCGAACAAATTTTTTTTTTCAGTGTGTGGGTCGAATTGACACTGACATAAAGGGTGTAAAATCATTTTTTAACACACAATTCAGTCTCTGCATGCAATGTAGTCATGCTACAGCAATGGTTTTCTATTTTTTTTTACATGAATCTGTAGTCTTTTAGTCTTTTCTAGTGTCACTTTCCTTTATATATACTATATATATAATATATATTATATCACACGGTACGGAAAGTAGTCAGACCCCCCTAAATTTCTCACGTCTTTTGTTATATTCAGCCATATTGCTAAAAATCATTTAGTTAATTTTTTTTCCCTCATTATGTACAACGCACCCCATATATGAACAGAAAAACACAGAATTGTTGACATTTTTGCAGATTTTTAAAAAAGAAAAACTGAAATATCACAGTATTACAAATATCCTAAGTATTCAGTATTTAGTAGAAGCACCCTTTGATCTAATACAGCCATGAGTCTTTTTGGTAAAGATGCAACAAGTTTTTCACACCTGGATTTGTGGATCCTCTGCCATTCCTCCTTGCAGATCTCTCCAGTTCTGTCAGGTTGGATGGTAAACGTTGGTGGTCAGCCATTTTTAGGTCTCTCCAGAGACCTAAATTGGGTTTTAAGTCAGGGCTCTGGCTGGGCCATTCAAGAACTGTCACAGAGTTGTTGTGAAGCCACTCTTTCGTTATTTTAGCTGTGTGCTTATGTCATTGTCTTGTTGGAAGGTAAACCTTCGGCCCATTCTGAGGTCCTGAGCACTCTGGAGAATGTTTTCGTCTAGGATATCCCTGTACTTGGCTGCATTCATCTTTTCCCTCGATTGCAACCAGTCGTCCTGTCCCTGCAGCTGAAAAACACCCCCACAGCATGATGCTGCCACCACCATGCTTCACTGTTGGGACTGTATTGGACAGGTGATGAGCAGTGCCTGGTTTTCTCCACACATACCGCTTAGAATTAAGGCCAAAAAGTTCTATCGTGGCCTCATCCGACCAGAGAATCTTACTTCTCACCATCTTGGAGTCCTCCATGCGGACTTTCAGTGTCTTTGACTGAGGAGAGGCTTCCGTCGGGCCACTCTGCCATAAAGTTCCGACTGGTGGAGGGCTGCAGTGATGTTGACTTTCTACAACTTTCTCCCATCTCCCGACTGCATCTCTGGAGCTCAGCCACAGTGATCTTTGGGTTCTTCTTTACCTCTCTCACCAAGGCTCTTCTCCCCCGATAGCTCAGTTTGGCCGGACGGCCAGCTCTAGTAAGGGTTCTTGTCGTCCCAAACGTCTTCCATTTAATGAATGGAGGCCACTGTGCTCTTGGGATCCTTAAGTGCAGCAGAAATTTTTTTTATCCTTGGCCAGATCTGTGCCTTGCCACCATTCTGTCTCTGAGCTCTTCAGGCCGTTCCTTTGACCTCATAATTCTCATTTGCTCTGACATACACTGTGAGCTGTAAGGTATTATATAGACAAGTGTGTGGCTTTCCTAATCAAGTCCAATCAGTATAATCAAACACAGCTGGACTCAAATGAAGGTGTAGAACCATCTCAAGGATGATCAGAAGAAATGGACAGCACCTGAGTTAATTATATGAGTGTCACAGCAAAGGGTCTGAATACTTAGGACCCATGTGCTATTTCATTTTTTCTTTTTTTAATAAATCTGCAAAAATGGTCAACAATTCTAGTGTTTTTTTTTCTGTCAATATGGGGTGCTGTTGTACTTAATGAGGGAAAAAATGAACCTTAAATGTTTTAGCAAATGGCTGCAAAACAAAGATGAAAAATTTAAGGGGGTCGATACTTTCCGTACCACTGTATCTTTAATTAAAACATTCTACCAAACCAATCATATATATATTTTTTTTATATTACTAATCCTTTTTTTGTTAGAATAATTGTTTGACCTTTATGCAAAATTCATAAGATATTAAAACTTAACATACATTCAAAGAATATTTTGGTATTATTATGATGAATGATATATGATTATTATTATTATTAATTATTATTCTTAACCGCTAATGCACTACCACTTAATAATATAATAAGTGTAAATACATAAGCGTTATTAAAAATTATTTTATTATATTATTAATGATACTTCTCTTATGAAAATATTATTAGATATTTTACATAAATTGCTATGTAGTGTATAAATTATATATCGATAACGAGTTCAATCTTAGTGGGATCTGAGTAAGGGCTGCAACAAAAACTAAAACAACTATAAATCGCGTGCGATATTTAATGTGCATCTTGTCAAAGCCGGTTCTGTAATGAGCGGTAAATCTCCATCACCTGCGGGCTTTCACATTGAGCAGCATTAACTACACAGAGCCGTTGTTCACTTACGAGCTGCGCAAAAAAATTGCGTGAATATGAACGTGGTTTTGCGCAGCTCGTCAATGAACAACGGCTCTGTGTAAATGCCGCTCAATGTGAAAGCACGTCTGATTACAGAACCGGCTTTACTGACAAGATGCGCGTTAAATATCGCATGCGATTTATCGTGCAGCCCTAGATCTGAGTTTCTCTTCTACGTGTGCCTGATCGAACTGTTTAAAAGAATCATGTCTGCATGTTCTTGTGAGCATGTGAACAAAAGTGCTTTGTGAAAATGTGGAGAAAGGGAGGAGGGGATGGAGGGATAGTCTGAGGGATAAAAGGCTAGAGAAAGATGAAAGACAAAGACACAAGGAAAGGCGATGATGAATAGATTGGTGAGGAGCTAAAATAAGCCATAGGAAAGAGGAGCCTTAGAAGATAACAGAAGAGAAGGAATACGAAACAAAAGGTCAAATGATACATATCCAGTCTGTTTACATCCTACCTTCGAGCCTGCTGGCACTCAGAATAACCACAGACCTATTTTTTGTTGCTGTGGAACTCTAATGCCAGCCCAGAGGTAGACAAGTTACAGCTGTTTGAGACAACAAAAGGAGAAATAAATAATGAAAACAATGCTTCATCTCTAAACCTCTTTGTTCTCATCCGTCAGCTCTTGCAATTCAGATGCTTCAGCTCACGTCACCTTAGTGAACAAACACATAAAAGAGAATTTATGAGTGAATCAATACTACACATCTGCCATTATCATGACAGTACATTGATAAATAACTAAGAGCCCAATTAATTACCTATTTTTAACAGTCAACAGGTGTCTGTTTTGTTAAAGCACATAGTTCCATGAAGTAAATATAAATAAACTATAAAGCAAAATCGTCTGATGTAATGTAGAGCTCTGACACATTGTGCCATGGTTCTCCTCTGGGCAATGAATGTTCATGATTCCCTAATCTCAACTTTCAAAAATTGAATTGAATACACTACTGTTCTAAGGTTTGGGATCAGTGAGACTTACACCCCACCCACCAAACATACCACCCACCCCTTTCTACTTCAGCAGGCCACTTCAATTGATACAAAAAAAATAACAGTATACATATTTACAGTGTCACATAAGACTTCAATTAAAAAATATATACTGGTTGCTCGTTGAACTTTCTTCTAAAACAAATGCCTCATCACGGTTCCGCAAATAATAATAATAAAAAAAATTGTAATAAGCACAACTGTTTTAAATATTTATAATAAGAAGAACTGAGCAGCAAAACACCATATTAGAATGATTGCTGAAGGATCATGTGACACTGAAGACTGGAGTAATGGCTTCTAAAAATTCATTCAAATTGCTAGCCATACAATATTACTATAAAAGCATGATATATTGCAATATTGTTTCACGATATTACTGTTTTTACTGTATGTTTGATCAAATAAATGCAGCCTTTGTGAGCATAAGAGACTTCTTTCAAAAACATTATTACTTATCCCAAAGTTTTGAATGGTAGTGTACATAAAATGTATATCTTGTATACATTTTTTCTTTTTGAAGAGACTTCTATTAATCACACCAGCTGAAGTTAGTTATATCATGTCTCCCTCTTCCACAGGCTCAAACTATTTCTTCAGCTCCTCACTACTTGTTAAATTCAAGACTTGCAAATCACAAACACACACCTCCACCCGCACAGTCCATCGCAATGTGAAATTACCAACCAATCTCAGTTTAAAATGTTTCCCCCCTCTGCAATTCATATTCTCTGATTGCCTGGGGAAAGAGGTCATTACTTCTGATTGACAGTCATTTGGCTTTGGAATGGACTCTACCCTTTCCGAGCCTGTTAGGCTGCTGGATATCATTAGGTAATGGGAGAATAGAGGAAGCACGCGCTTCCACTACAGACACCGTAGACCATTGTCTGAGCAGAGGAAACCTAAAATAAATTGTGATTTTGCTCATGCAAATAGCTTTGTTTGTTCTCATTCCCTCACACACGTTTCAAACAGATCAGACAGATTGTATGCTACTTTTCCAAAAGACCTTGAAATGACTTATCTTATTGTCTTATTGAAACTTTAAAACCATGAACTCTGGATGAGTAGACAGACTCAGTCCATCAGTGTAAGCCCCCTGGAATGCCGTGGGGTGATGAGGCTGACTGAGAGACCTGATAGATTGGAAGCTGCCAGTTTGATTAAAGCCTGTGGGTTTAGATGCCTATGATAGGACCAGCCCAGAGCTACAAAACCACATTCAACTCACTGCAGCAAGGACACAAAAGTTTAATTGCATCACATTGGGACACATACTGTACATACACATAGATTTTTTTTATAGAATTTTGGTTTGCATTGCAATTGAGTGGCTCTTTAGTTTAGTTTAGTTATATAGCACAATAAAACAACAGTCGCTGACCATTGTGCTGTAGAAAAATTGTAAAAATAATAAAAACCCCAATCGAAATAATAACATAGCATACAAAGACATAGTACATACAGTGAAACAAGCTCAGAAATGATTCACGCATTATAAGCCTTCTCTAGAAGGTATAGGTTTTAAGCTTTGCTTTAAACAGAGATTTTGTAGAGATGATCCTAATAGCTGGGCTATTCCACAATTTGGGGCCCACTATAGCAAAAGCCCGGTCTCCCTTTCTTTTTAACCATGATCTGGGAACCTTCAACAGTTTCTGATTTGATGACCTTAAACATCTAGCACAGTGATGGGCAAACTTGGCCCTTCCAGGCCACTTTCCTGCAGAGATTTGATCCAACCCTGATAAAACTCAACTGCCTGTAGCCGTCTAGTAGTCTTGAGACATGATTAGCTGGTTCAGGGTGTTGATTAGGTGGAGCTAAAAAAAGCTGAAGGACAAGTGCCTGAGAAGGGCCAAGTTTGCCAACCTGATCTAGCAGAATTATGTTAACAGTCACAAGTTCAGATAAATAAGAAGGTGCCAGCCAGTGGCATTTAAGACCGTATAGGCTAAACAAAGAGTAAAATCTTAAACTCTATTCTAAAACACACCGACAACCAATGCAGAGAGAGAGCAAAATGTGCTCATATTTACGTGTTCAGTAAGAAGTCTAGCAGCTGCATTTTGGACTATTTGCAAGCGGATTATATAGGATTGACCAATACCTATTTAAACTGAATTGCAGTCTAGACTGAGGAGAAGATATAAACGCATGTATTACTCTCTTGAACTCAGCAGGAGTTAAAAAGTTTTTAACTCTGGCCAGTAGTCTTAGCTGGAAAAAACGTCTCGGGTTACTTATGTAACAATGGTTCCCTGAGTAGGGAACAAGACACTACGTCCTCCAGGGGTCGCTATGGGGGAACGCCTCGTCGTGACCCGTGTCTGAAGCCTACATTGAAAAAACACCAACTTGTTTGGCCAGCGACAGCCATGACGTCACTACCGTCGCGACTACGACTGAAGCTTCTTCGTCTGAAGCTTGTGTCCGAAGCATTGGCAGGAAACCTAGAGGACGCAGTGTCTCATCCCTACTCAGGGAACCATGGTTACAAAAGTAACCTGAGACGTTCCTTTTCATGGGAACTTCGAACTGCGTTCCTCTAGGGGTCGCTATGGGGAACATTATACCCACGCCGCCATGCTGAGGGGCGTGCAAGCCAGAACCATGGCGAGCACCAAGAACCAACAAATAACCATCGCATGGGAGTTGCTACCCTTGTCTGATGGACTTAGATGGCTGTCAGTGACATTACTCCCTACGGCCAGAAGCCTAGGCTGGCAAGGGACACTACTAGAGCCTCACAGTGTGAGGTCCCACTGGGACAAGATGGTAGTAGTACCCAGGCTACCAATAGTCTACCACGGGTATCAGTCTCTCGAGATTAACCTCTGGTGTAATGAGGGCAGCTGGCTCGGTTCCCAGAACTGCGGGACGGCAGGGGCCACCATACCAGCTGTGCCAAAAAAAGCCTCCTAGGAGGTGGCGCCAGGGCCTAGAATCAAGAAGGATTCCTCCACGGGAATACGACCAAGAACCTACTTATTGGATCAATTACTAGTCTCGGCCTGTCACTCAGGGCTACCTCACTCTGCAGAAGGACCTGTCTCAACAGGCCTCCAGTGGAAACACCCTGTCAGAGCAGGTATTCAAGGATACCATGAGGAGTGGGTCCCAGGCGGAACAAGGGTTTTAGACCACTCAGAAAAAGAGAAAGAAGCTGAGAGCGTAACTATTACCATATAGGATTTTAGAGAAGTGAGCAAAGTAGAACGTGCGCACTTACCAATTCCGTGGAATTTTAGAAAGTGGGCAAAGATACCGTGCCCACTTACAACATGTGGAGTTTAGAATGTCCATTATGTGATGGTACAACACCATCTAGGGGGTTCTCGTAGGAACACTTCTGGAGGGCCAGCCTATAGATGGAACTGCGTATAATCATCTAAATCGACAGGTAATATGCTGGCATGGCTAGCCGCCCCGAAACTGTAGCTGAGGGAGCAGACATCCATCCAGCGGGAGCTCGACCTACAGCACGTTCATTGGTGGAACGGCTAGCAGTTATCAGCTAGGGGAGCAACACGCCCAGTTCTCACCAAGAAGGGGACTCGACCCGCAGCACGTTCCAACTAGCGGAACCAGCTCGCTACACCCAATTTCGGTGCTGGGCAAACCCCCCCCACCCCTCCGCTGCGTATCGAGCCAGGGGGCTCGACCCGTACTAATGCCGGGTTTCACCCAGTGGCGTAGCTGTATTCTCGCGGAGGAAGCCCAGAAAACCACCAACTCTCATGAAGAAGAGAGGGGGGGCCCCCAACCAGCAGCATGAATAAAAATCAGAGGGGTAGCATACTGCAAGCTAGCCACATCGCCAGCGCATCAGGGAGGCGGAGGACGGCCCAATCCTTCTGATGCAGCTGGTTCGAGGTCTTTCCGGAAGACAGCGAGCTCAAGCCTCTTATGAAAGAGGCACCTCCGTTTTTCCTCAGTGGAGGAATACTGTTCCCATTCCAGGTAACCCTTTTATAAAGGGGAGCACTGCTCAATATTACCATGAGGACAGCCCATGGAGCGAGGGATTCCACTCCTCGAAGAGGATCCTGCTCGTCAGACGACACCCCCTTAGTACCCCTTGATATCGAGGGGGCAGTGCCTCCTGAGAGCGTCAATCGAGACACACTGGTTGAGAGGAGCCAAGGAAATCGGGGCCTAACCCTCTCCGAAACAGGGAACGAAGTCCGAAACGCGTAACCCTCACCTTACAGGATTTTAGAGAGGTGGGCAAAAAAGAACGTGCGCACCTACCACTTTCGTGGGATTTTAGAGAAGTGGCAAAGCATAGCGTGCACACCTACCACCAAGGTGGAATTTTAGACAGGTGGCAAAGCCTAACGTGCCCACCCAACACTTACGTGGATTTTAGAAAAGCGGAAAGGATAGCGTGCACACTTACCACTCACGTGGATTTTAGAAGATGCGCAAAGAGCATAACTTACCATAATCTTTGGATGTTCTTAGGGTTCTATTGTCACCAGGACGTAATGGCTATTTAGCCTCAGCTACGGTCGGCACAACAGCAAGCTCCAGCACCCCCTAAGAGGTGAGGGCGCAGTGCTGTCTCCAGGTGTGCGACCAAGCACACTATTTGAAGTGGAAACCAGGGTTAAACGGGGGGTTTAGCCCACTCTGAAAACAAAGCGGGGAACGAAGACAGCACGCGTAACCTTACTTACAGGATTTAGAGGAATGGGCAAAGAATCCCGTGCCCATTTACAACCTAAGTGGAATTTTAGAAAATGGGCAAAGCAACACGTGCCAATCTACCAGCTATGTGGATTTTAGAGAAATGCGCACAGCTTCACGTGCACATCCCCCACTCACGTGGACTTTACGTTCACGGAAAACCCGACCATATCGGCCAGCCGGAAGAGGCCGGCTCGCACATCTCAGTAGTGATGGGAGCCCTGCCTAAGACAGCTTTACACAGGAGGATCCTGGTGATTCCCCCCTGTACCTCCCGTTCGTTGCCTCAGCAAGAAGGAGTACGCTGGCGGCCAGGAAGCCCCTCTGGGTGGCCAGGCACTGTAGCCCCGTCGTGTTGTGCCTTGCAGACGTAGCACCGGGGGCCTGATGTGCACGAAGGCTCCCGCAAAAAAAGCCCGTGTTCGGCCGCATGATCCAGGGGGTACGAAGCCGAAGCCCGGCTTTTCTTATCGTCTGGATATATGTCGACGAGTGACACGCCTACTGCAAGTAGAGCACCTGGCTTCTGAGCCCAGCAACGGCACCTCATCGAGGGCGTCTAGCAAGGGACAGAAATGTACAGGTCCCGGGAAACACTGCAAGGAACTATAGAAGGTTACACACACACAGCCATCTCGGTCTGCCCTCGATATACAGATATCATGATATTTGGATCGTACTCACCCCCATGACCTCTGTGCTGGAGCTCTGCTCCGAGGATCTTTCTGAACGGATCATCCGCTGCAGGTAACTTTACATATATTACACATGACCACCCCAGTCTCTCATTAGTATACACTCTCATGACCTATGGATCATACTCACCCACCACGAGCCTTATTGCCGGGGCTCTGTTCAGGGATTTTTGACCGGACCATCAGTCAAGCGGTTACTATGATCTGGCCATAGAACCAACAACCATCATGGGCTCAGTAGGAGACTGTTTGAAAAACGTTTTACAGCTAACCTCGGTCAGCTGGAGATGGTGGTCATAAAGGGGAATTGGAAAAAGGGGAGGACAGGGTAGATGTTGCACCCCCTGCGGGAGAGAGTGAATACCTAAGTATTACTCTGACCTGGACGAAAGCCCTGGCGCCTTGCCCAGGTCTCACCCCTCGGGTTTCGCCTGCCTCCCCTTGACCCACGATACTTCCTACCCCCACCCACAGGTGGAGGAGGGGCGCGAGTCGCGACACTAGCCCTCTGTGCCCGTCTCTGTTCCTCGAACCGAGACGGGCCAGGACCCTGGTTTGTTCGGGCTCAGACCTGAACCTTCGTGGAATGAAGGATTTGAAGGCCGCTGAGCGCGCCTTCGCATCCCTGAATTTTTCGACGACCGTCTCAACGGAGGTGCCAAACAGTTCAGAGGGCGAAACCGGGGAATCGAGAAGAAAGCCCCTTTCTTTCTTCCAGGTCAGCCTGGTATCCAGGTCAGCCTGGTATGCCTGAAGCACCGCCATCGTGTCCAACGAAGCCACAGCCTGACCTGCCGCTGCGTATGCCTTGCCGTTCGTGCGAGATGTGGCTTGAAGGGGCACGGATGGCAATAAGGGAGTTTTGAGAGATGACGTCTCCCCCAGAGAGAGATAGCTGGCTAGCGTCTCTACTGCATTTACCTGCTTATCAAATGACAGGGCAGAGTCAAAGACAACCTCCAAGTTTTTAACAGAAGGCTTTACATTAGCAGTTAAGCTGCCAGAAACAGCTAATGGTCCAAACACAATTGCCTCAGTCTTACTCTCGTTTAGATTTAAACGTTTTTTGGACATAGGGCATGTTTACACTTTGCAGGTTTGGTTCAATTAAAACAAACTCTGTTGTGATAGCTTTGTTAGAGTGGTTCATTTTAATGTAAACACACCATCCAAACCTTGGTGCACACCAAACAACTCAACTGATGTATATATAGGGATGGGTATCAAATCATGGATTCGACAAGACGTGCATTTCATTTCCATTTATCGATTTGTGTGCGCAAGACAACTCAGTTTGATGCTTCTTGCACTAAACAGTCGGTTTTGTAAGTGAACGTAAACAGTTGAGAAAGAAAATGCATGCATATCAGTATAGTGGATCCATGCATTGGGTCTTAAAGTGACAGCAGACTAATATTCCTTCTGCCATCTGTGCCATTCAAAGAAAATCACTCACTGATCTTGACTGAACAACTTTTGTTACTTTAATAAAGATTAATCTATATTTTATATCTAAAAGAAAAACTATGCGGTTTTATTTTACATTTGATTTCAGTTTCAGAGTTGAATTTATTTGTGCTATTCCTAATTTGCTTGTGTGTTCAAAACTGGGATCAATAAGCAGAATTGGAATTGCTAAAATTCAAACAATATCCAACCCATACTGATACATTATATGAAAATAACACAGACCAAATACATCTAAACAAACCAAAAGCAGTACATGATGTCTCAAGATGTGACCCAAAAAGGACAAAATGTTCAAGCATACCTGGTTCTTCTTATGGTTCTCCATTATGTTGCCCATTACAGTTTGGTACAGGCATCGGAATGCTGTTTTCACTCCTTTACACATTTTACAAGTTGTGAGTTATGCCACCATACACTATGTGCATATACTCATTCAACCAGTGCATTTAGCCCAGCACACAACATTGTCTTGGATGTTCGATAAGTTTGCTAAATACACGTCATAAAAGCTGTCCAAGCAGGTTGTAACCTTTTCTTTATGCCTTGTGTTTTGTATCTTTAGGTTTGTTTGTTAAAAATGACTGTGAATGCTAAATGAACCAGGACTAGATGTTTGTTTGTTTTTTAGGTCCGAACAAAAGAACCAAGAGAACTGAACTATAAGTGTAAACAAACCCTTAATTAAGTATGTTATGGCAAAAACTAAAAACTAATCACAATCATTTTCTTCACAGAAGGCTACAAAGATTCAATTTTGTATGACTCTGTAAAGATTCATTCACATAACGATAACAGAGCAAATTTCTGTGTGTCAGATTTCACATTATGTCCATACTGAAAGTAATTTTGGTGTGCATAATGGAATGCCAATGATTCATATATCCAGCATATGTTTTATTTGGCTACATCAGCATGTGGTGAGTTTGAGACGGCGATTATTTTCATTCACATCTATTGTATGCCATAAAGCAAAGTGTGCGTGGTAGCAAACATAAATACAAACTAGTGAACATAGTAAGTACGTTTATTTTTCTATGATGCAGTTCACTCACTTTATCCAAGTTGTGTGTAGGAAAGGATGGCTAAATCAAGTAACCGTGAAAGTACTTGCTGATAAGTTATTATATTTAAATTTAAAAAAAACTTTTACAGCGAGAGTTTACAGGAAAATTTTCAGGACCTGCCAAAGACACCACACTAGGGGCTACGTGGGTTGTGTTGGTGTGAAGAGGTTGATTCGGGTGACAAAAGACTCTAATTAATAGTTTGGCCACTGTAAATCTCACCGTCTTATACTGCTACGAAATGCAATTTACTGCAGTGCCCTTCAGCCCTGGCAAACAGCGAAAAGCAATCTAAATAGAAATGCTGCACAATCAAATAACCATGGATGCCAGCTTTGCACACATACACACTCAAGCTTCCATGTTCCCACACACACACACGTGATAAGAAATAGTTCAATTTGGTCATAAAACTCATTTCTGGAGATGCAACACAGCAGATTAAATGCTCAAGGAGTTCATACTAGACAACATCAGGCTCACAAAAAGAGGCTCATTTAGGATTGATGCACACTACTGAGGACTGTCTGACGTATTGAACTCTGTGGGGCTAATGAATACATGACTAGTGGCTGTTTTGAACAGACAGGAGTCTAATGAATGCACATTAACAGCACCAGGTCACAGATATCGAGTTCATTGTTCAACGAGTAGCAAATGTGCCAAGCTTGAGATGTTATAATTTAAAATGAAAAATAATCTAAAATAATTTTCCCTGAGATTCCCTGAGATTTTAGCTGAGATCCATCAGTTACAGGGAAAAAAAAGAATTTCAAATGTGAATTTTGTTTCACATGTGATGACATATGCAAATTTCAAGCCTCACATTACTTTCATGAGATCACACTACACAACTACACATACATTTTACATGCTCCCACATGTGATTAACGTGTTTGCATGTGAAATTAATTTGTTTGTCCGTAAGACATTCTAAAACTAATTTTTAATCAATCTTTCAACATATCCAAATGATCACTCCTCATCATTTAATGTGCTGCAACAGCGTGTAATAGATTGCATTAGAGTCATCATGTCCTTGGTGACTGAACTGGATCAGCAAAGAGGGGCCAAGCTTCATGTGTTTGTGAGTCTGGCTTAAACTGGCACAGACATTGTGGGCAAAACCCAGGCAAATGAGCCCACAGGGATCCTATTATTCCCCTCTCACACACTCCACATGGGAAACACTCCTGTTATGCAGTAGGCTATTGTTGGAGCACTTATCAACGTCCATTGCACACTGATGAAGAAGCATGGAAGATTTTCCGCTTGCAGCAATGCTTCCGCCTTCATTCATTCTCCCTAAAGAGATGCCAGTTTTGTAGGAGTTTGAATTTTGGACTGTCTTGTTATTACACTGAATGTTGAGAGATAATGTATAGTCAGCTGGTCATCATGACAAAATGAACTTCAACACAAAGCAATAAAGACTGGCTGACCATTCAGTATCACACTCATTACACTTCTATTTTTTTTACTTATTGGGTAAGTTGATATGAAATATTGATTTTATTAGTAAAATTATTTTATTATGTGAAAAGAAAGAGACTGTGGGCTGCTGCAAAACATGGAAATAACACAATGTAGGAGACTGGTTGCCAGGAATAAAAATACAACTCATAATGTAAGCCATAATGACAGCGAAGCTACACATTATCCATTTTATTACAGAAACATTTACCCAATAAATAAAATTGGACATAAAATACTGATTTAAGAAATTATTTTATAATGTTACACTCTCAGAAAAAAAGATACAAAACTGCCACTGGGGCAGTACCCTTTCAAAAGGTACTAATACGTACCTTTAAAGTACTAACAGTGCTGGTAGATTACTTACAAATTGTAGTTACAAATATTGTAATCTGATTACATCATACAGATTACTTTAATCAGTACTAACCCAGCACTGAGTACTAATATGTACCAATTCGAGGTAAATAAGGTAAGCTTTGTACCTTTTTTCTAAGAGTGCGCTGTACCTGTATATTATCTTAAAGCTTCCTCTAAGAAAAACTAGTCCATTACGATGTACAAATAATCCGACTAACAACAAGACAAACACTGCATCATTACAGTAATTTCAAGACTTTGGTCTTCTGAGGTCATTTTCAATACAATAACTAAGACACAAAATGGCACAAGTTGTGTTTGTATGAAATGAGTTAGTGAGTGTGAGTGATTTTAGAGTGATCACAGATAATATAAAGAGATAACAGAGTGGTCTGTTATACAGCGTTGTTATTTGACCGCTGGATGCTGCCATTGACTCATCAGAATCAAATATTCCAAAGAGAACTGTGTCAGTCCATTTTAAACCTTTTGCACTAAAACAACAATGCAATCAATTTTACCTTTCTTTCGAGAAAACTGAGTAAACCGTTCCTTTTTTCAGATAATGTTCCACACGCCTATTTACAAGACGTTCAACACTTTAAATACCATTAGAAAGCACAAATACTCCCTGTAATTGCGGGACATATAAAGGATAAAATTACCAAGTAATGCTGCCATCTCTGTCCCTCAAGACCTCCAATTAGTAAGAACTCAATAGAGTACAATAAGCACTTTAGTGCTGCCTCATTAAATTGTGTGTGTGGATCAGAGAGAGATGGATAGAGACAAGGGAGGAGAACGAGAGAGAGAGAGAGAGCGAGAGAGAGATGTGTTGACTGCTCTGTGTTTGCCATGTCCAATCCGCATGGCTTGAAGGTTTGGCATGGCTGAAATGTTTGGCCTCAGGATCCTGCTGTTGCCGTATTGGAAATGCAGCTCTCTGTTTCCTAAGGTCTTTTGTGCGTCACTCTGAAAGTCGTGACTGGTTTGGATTTGTTTTTGGATTTATGTCTCTCAGGGGTAGATTCCAATAAGCAGCTATGTAACTGCAGCCCAGTATTAAACTGTGGCTTTCAGTTTTAACTCAGAGCAAAAGACTGACTTACTGAAATACTGTCTTGTGACTTAGGATGCAAATAAATATATTTTATGTCTATTATTTAGTGATTCCCAGGATGTTCTATCAGTTAACTGACCACCTGATTCACACAACAGATTCTCAACCCGCTATTCGGAGGAAACAAAAAATTAAACTAAATTAGTCATTTGTGTTCATTTGTGAGGATATGTACTTTTTCGTGTGTGTGTGGTGGTTTGTGTGTGTGTCTCATTCACTCCTGTCACCACAGTACTTTTGCAAATTGAAGTAAATGCAGTTATACAATAGAAGCCACAGATTCTATACATCTCAGCCTGCACACATAAAAAAGCACACTACATTGGGAAAAAACTAAAACAAGTCTGAAATGATGAAAAATAATAACACCACCCACATTGTATTGACTTAGACTTCCATATAATATAATAATAATAGAATAATAATAAGTTTAATTTATATAGCGCCTTTCCCAAGCTCAAGGACGCTGCACAATGACAAAAGCAAATAAACAATCATGTTATACATAGATGGTCAGGATAGTTTAGAACGTGCGTTGCATACCACAGTAATTATACAGTATCATAATCCAAAGATCAAATAAATTATTATATAAAAAACAATGGATATTTTTGCACAAAGTTGGGCCACACAGCCGTCATCGTGTCTGTTCTGTGCACTTCAATAACTGTCGGGTTTGGTTCAGCTACAAAATCAGACATCAGAAGACTACAGAGAACGGTTCAAACTGCTGAAAGGATTATTGGTGCCCCCCTGCCTACCCTCCAAAACTGTATACATCCAGAGTGAGGAAAGGGCTCAGAAAATCACTCTGGATCCATCACATCCAAGCCATCTCTTTTTTGAACTTTTGCCATCTGGTCAGTGCTACAGAGCACCAGAATGGCCAGGCACAAGAACAGTTTCTTCCCGAAGGCAATCTACCTTATGAACAGTTAATGTTCTCCCATTGTGCTATTAAAGTACAGTATGTGCAATAACCTAATAATTATTTATCACCCTAAACCCTAGTACATCCCTACAATTTATTTTATTTATTCTATTTCTATTCCATCTATAGCACACCTGTACATACAATTTATTATTTTTTGTGGTTTATATTTATGCATGTGTATTTTATTCACATCTCATTTTTATTTATCTGTGTGTTGTTGTTGTCTCAGCTTGTGAAGCTTGTGACACTATAACAAATTCTTTGTATGTGCAAACATACTTGGCAATACAGCTCTTTCTGATTCTGATTCTGTCTGAAGTGAATAATAATTTTTACTATGTGCTAATGCTAAATGGATAACCAATATCAATACGACACAATAAGCACACATTTCTGGTTTGGTGTTGATAAAGGTGCATTGCGCTTTACTAATTCAGAGAACTGAAGAACAACAACAAAAAAAGGCTGGGAAAAATTGATTCAGGAGTTTATTGCAGCAATAAGAGCACCTGTTATCTGAAACTATATTCCATTCTATAAAGTTCTAACTCTGTTAGTTATTTATGAGAAGGATTGTGCTGAGGGATTTAATTGCATTTTAAATCGTTTTTAAATGAAAAACAATGTTCTAATTGGCTTTTTCATACTTTTTAATAAATCTTTTATCTGCTTTGTGTCTATTTTCTGATTGTTGTCCAAATGTGTCTTAATACCTGAACATTAATTTTTAATTTGTCTCATAAATTAGCTCATTACTTCCAATCTATTAATTAGCATGCTGTTGGCACGGAACAAACAGGTCTCCAACCATGCCCATCTTTGTGCCAATGCATGATGGAAAGGACAGAATGCCAGCATTAATTTGCCCTGTTTTAAAAAGCAGCTCGACATGTGGCCAAGAAGGTGTCACACTGCGCTGATGACTGCCAATGAACATCTGAGCCATGAAACATGGCAGTATGGCCACCATTCACCATTTGCACATCTGCAGCTCTCCCTTTAGGACAGAGGTGACATCTGTGTGCCAACAGATGCGAACCGTGGACAATTGTTACTCGTGATTTGATTGAATTTGTTCTTAGTTCCTGAGCATATTATGATTGTAATTCAATTTTTCAATTCAAATACATTCAAATGCATATTTACATCCAAATTGGTTTCAAAGTAATTCATCATTAGTTTATACATACATATTTCATGTCAAATAAATGCTATTTTTTTTACTTTCTATTCATCAAAGGATCCTGAAAAAAATTGTCTGATGATAATAAAAAATTAATCTTGAGCATCAAATCAGCATATAAGAATGATTTCTGATGATCTGTGACTATCGACAACTAAAGTAATTATCTGAAATTCAGTTTTTGCCATCAGATGAATTACATTTTTTTACAATTTCAAAAATAGAAAACAGAATTTACATTGTGGTAATTGTACCGTTTTTACTGTATTTTTTATCAAATAAATGCAGCCTTGTTAAACATAAGAGACTTTTCAAAAAATTGAAAAAAAAATCGGTTACACTTAGTTCTATAGTCCCATTAGACATCACGACTATAAAGAAAGCTTGTAACTACATGTCAAATACTTCTCATTATTTGCAACGAACATGTCCTACTACTCTCGAGTAACTGTTTAGGGTAGGTTTAGGGTTAGTAAATAGTTTGACAAAGAAGTGTTAGAAAATATTAAGCAGACAGTTTACTAATACCCTACTAACTGCTAGTTGACATGTAAATGCAAAGTTACTTACTGTTAATAGAATGTCTAAAGTGGACTATCGAAATAAAGTATTACCAAAAAATCTTACCGACCCCAAACTTTTGAACATGTTTTGTATTATACTGGTTATCATTTAGCATTATGATTTGTAGAAGTTAAAACAGCCATTATTAAAATGATTCATTTTGTGTCTTTGTTTCATACATTATGAAAGGCCAAGTAAATAAAAATGTGGGAAATGTTATCATATAATTTCAAAATTTCAGATTTTTATTTAGTGTACAAATTCTCCAATGTAATTAAAATACATGAGAAACCAGCCAACCATCCAGCAAAGTGCAGCATCATATGCTGCATTGCACCAGTTAGAATAAAAATATATATTTTTAAAACTGTAATTACCTGAAGAAACCTTTTCACATTTGTCACCTCAAACATGAACTTTAAAACTGGTTTGTGCCTTTAAATGTAAGTTGCTAACAAGTTGCTAAATAAAGAACACAGCTACCACAAACATTCGAGTTTACATTTTTTATGAATTGAACAACTACTGTAGTCATTACGTTGCAATTTGTGAGCACCTTTGATGGATGACCATGTAATTTATTTTGTTAAGTAAATGTTAAAAGAGTGTTAATTAGTGTTGTGCTAATATTTTTATGGGTTTGCGAAGTGCACTGTTACTTGTCACTGGAAACTTGGTGCACGGTGAGGCTTTAGCAACTACAAATTGAGATCAGTATGTCAAAAACAATTTCTACCTGCCACTTCTTTTTTTTCTTTCTTTTTTTTGATCCACTGATCTAGTGCCTTTCAGTACAGTGGCACACAACACAAAGATGCAGAAAACAAAATATCAAACTCACAAGCAGGAACCAATTCTGATTTTTGCCCTAAAGCTGGTAAGAAATATTACATGTGCACACATCTAACCGTACCTCTCCTTTATCAGACACCACATTCATCTCCCTATATGAGGCCAAGGATAGGGCATGATTAGGACCCAATGAGCTCTCCCAGCAGGGCCTGGAAATATGCCCTCAGATCTCTGCAGGGGAGTGGGGCAAGGTGAAGATAGAAATACAACCCTCCAGTCCTCCCTCACCTGTCCCTGTCTCCTACCATCCATCCCAATGCTTCCAGTCGCAGTGAGGCTGAAGGCTGGAATAATCGCTCGCATCCCTCGGCTGCAGAAACTCCCATTAGTATTCCATACCTGTGAAGTTTCAACCACAGTGGGAGACCACAGCATCGTCCACATAGCTATTTTTTTTAAAAGATAGACAACAAGCCAATAAATAAAAAAAACAGTTAATACCAAAATATGGATGTCAACAGGTTTATATTGTGGCCTATTTGGCTTAATTCAGGTAGAAAAAACGATCATTTACAAATGTTAATTATTCTGAATGGCATTACTACATGTTTTTAATAACATAGCTTGCTCCTGCCTGTCAATATGCTTGAACATTAAATTGCATCAACACCACTTCACGTAGGTTCAATTCATTAACATTAGTAAATGCATTAGATATCATGAACTAATAAATAAACTTTTAGATCAGAATCGAATCAGAATGATTTATTCCAGGTATGTTTACACATACGAGGAATTTTTTTTCGTGACAGAAGCTTCCACAGTGTACAGAATGACAGTGACAGAACAAAAACACAGATAATAAAAAATAGAACAATAAATAAGGAATAAAAATATATAAATAGACAATTGTATGTGCAGGTATATTACAATAGACAGATTTGTATGTACAGTTATATTATGTGCAAATTGAAATGTAGACTGATTGTGTGTGTTAGATAAATAAGTGTATGGGTGTATAAATAGTGTTGTGTGTTACAGTTATTGTCAAGTGTTCATGAGAGGGATGGCCTGAGGGAAGAAACTGTTCCTGTGTCTGGTCTTTCTGGTGCTCAGTGCTCTGTAGCGTCGACCATATGGCAACAGTTCAAAGAGGGAGTGTACTGGATGTGAGGCGTCCAGAGTGATTTTGCCAGCCCTTTCGCTCACTCTGGATAAGTATAGTTCTTGGAGAGAAGGGAGGATTGTACCAATAATTCGCTCAGCAGTCCAGACTACCCTCTGAAGTCTTCTGAGGTCAGATTTTGTAGCTGATCTGAACCAGACAGTTATAGAAGTGCAAAGGACGGATTCAATGATGGCGGAGTAGAACTTTTTTTCAGCAGCCCTGTGGCAGGTTGAACTTCCCCCCCTCGAGCTTGCGAAGGAGTCCAACCTCCT
Organism: Sinocyclocheilus anophthalmus; assembly: GCA_018155175.1. Classification (NCBI taxonomy): domain Eukaryota; kingdom Metazoa; phylum Chordata; class Actinopteri; order Cypriniformes; family Cyprinidae; genus Sinocyclocheilus; species Sinocyclocheilus anophthalmus. The sequence goes on along the minus strand of JADLZN010008299.1, from coordinate 5,653 downwards.
GCTGGGTCTTTTTAACAATGGATTCAATGTGAGTGTCCCACTTCAGGTCCTGAGAGAATGTGGTTCCCAGGAACCTGAATGACTCCACTGCATTCACAGTGCTGTCCATGATGGTGAGTGGGGGAGTGCAGAGGTGTTTCTCTCCTTAAGTCCACGGTCATCTCCACAGTTTTTAGCGTGTTGAGCTCCAGGTTGTTGAGACTGCACCAGACAGCCAGTTGCTCGACCTCCTGTTTGTAAGCAGACTCGTCTCCATCCTTGATGTGACCGATGACTGTAGTGTTATCTGCATACTTCAGGAGCTTGACAGTGGGGTCTTTAGATGTGCAGTTGTTGGTGTAGAGGGAGAAGTGCAGTGGAGAGAGAACACAACCCTGATGAGCTCCAGTGCTGATCGTACGGGTGCTGGATGTGTATTTTCTCAGCCTCACTAGCTGCTGTCTGTTTGTCAGGAAGCTGTTGATCCACTGATAGACGGAGGTGGGCACGGAGAGCTGATTTAGTTTGGGCAGTAGGAGGTTTGGGATGATAGTGTTAAATGCTGAGCTGAAGTCCACGAACAGGATCATCACATAAGTCCCTGGTCTTTCTAGATGTTGCAGGATGTAGTGTAGTCCCATGTTGACTGCATCATCCACCGACATGTTTGCTCTGTATGCAAACTGAAGAGGATCCAGCAAGGGTCCAGTGATGTCCTTCAGGTGGGCCAGCTCCAGTCTTTCAAAAGACTTCATGACCCCAGACGTTAGAGCCACAGGTCTGTAATAATTAAGTCCTGTAATTTTGGGTTTCTTTGGGACGGGATGATGGTGGAGCGTTTGAAGCATGAAGGGACTCGCACAGCTCCAGTGATTTTTGCAGCATTTATTAATCTAGGTTAATATTAATTTCTGCAAATACTAATACATTCACATTTCAAGTTGTATAAGTCAGCATAATGTATTATGAACAAACATGAATTAACAATAAACAAACAAAGTAACATTAATAAATGTTGTTAAAAAACTAATGATCTAATGAATCCTTATTGTAAAGTGTAAACATCTATTTATTTTTTTCATCTATCCGTCTATTCAGAGCTACACTTAAATATCTGAATTTGCAGCTATATTCACATCTATAACTACAAAACATGTGCTCATTTATATATGTACAGATTTAACATTATAAATGTACATTTGTAATGTACAAATGTACATACAGTATATTAATATAATATAAATGTAATTTAATTTAATATAAATTCTGACAGCTATATATAACACTATAATAATACCAGAACACATCAGAAAAAGCTCTTTTCTGTGAAGTATTGTACATAATACCTAAAACTTAATTAAACTACAATGAAATATTTATCATAGATATTAAGATATATAACTTAAGATTAAAATATATTCCTGTATATCCAAATTTATAATAAAGATTATACAGGTGGAAGAGAAAGAATAAGAAAAAGAAGAAATTAAACTGAGCATACGGTAAGTTTGAGTAGTTTGAGAAAGGTCAGTACTTGAATCTGGTTTCTTTAGATTGCACTCAATGCACTGATGTGCAATATATGCTTTGGCCTTTAATGGCATGCTTTCCTCAAGCACCATTGACTGAACCTATGTACAATCACTATACAGCAATCATTTACAGCTTAACTCATCAAGAGCAGAATGTTTCAGACATGCTCAAAACAACAGGACCCTAAATGGCATCAGTGTTTGATTCAGTCAAGCTGCAAAGCCTCAGGGTCATGTGATTATAGAGCGAATTCCTTCTCTACCTCTTCAAAATAAGCAGCACAAATAAAAACAATTCCATACAAGATGCTTTTCTCAATGTGTAAACCTGAGGAATGTGTTTTATTCGCTTCCAATTTAAATGCAAGTTTTAATCAATACAAACTTAAACATTTGTGGTCAAACCGCAGGCCCACTGGTGGCAGCTAATCTTTAATTTGATACATCTGGCACATATGACAGTATCACCCGACAGCACAGCAGGATCTGGCCTCAGGACCTCCATTATGCATCAGCGTTTCCTCCCCTGCATGTCAGTCAGAGCAGGGGTAGATCAGCTACAGCTGGTAGAAAGTTCAGTCACTATATCAGACAAACCATCATCTCCGACGAGTATATTTTTCTCTTTCACTGCCCCTTTCCTTGTAAGGTGCCATGCATTTTGTGTATTTCCAGCCTTCCCTCCTCTGTGTTCTCTCTTTCCTCACTCTGCACCCATCTTATGGGTCACCAGTCACTCTGATGGGCTCTAAAAGCAGACATAGCCATTCTCACAGAGGTAGTGAAGCAGTACCTGCTGTAACACAAACTCACACATACGCACATACGCATACAGAACAAGAACCAAAATCACCTGCTGGGACCGACACAAACTAAAAACACCTCACACTGAGAGCCAGACATATGGAAATGGACATCAGCACACACCATCACCTCATTACATCCTGTTTTTACTTTGGATGTCAAGTGGCGACAGGACACAATGCCAAAATGGTTAATCAAACAAACATTGGACAGCAAAACACACTTTGGTTGGTTCAATAGGGCCCCCCCCCCCGGTGTAGCTTGACGTTTGAGTTTGGGGGGGCCAAACCGAGCCGGTGGATTTGGTCAGACGTACTTTTAAACACATTTTAGTTTTGCTATAGTAAATCTACAAATTCACACTCTGATAGAGCAGCGGAAGCAAGTGCGTGAGGCTGTCAAGGTAACCAGATACATTGCACGCGAATTACAGCTGCACTTCTATTTTGACACACTAACCTTAGCAATAAAAAAAATAATACACAATAAACATGTCTGTCAAAAAGATCTCAAAAGAGGCTTTTATTAAGCAAATCAAGGAGTGAATACTCATCCAAAGACATTTGTGGGCTTGATTCAAGTTAACGCACAATGGCAGGCGCACACGTTCTATTTAGTATTAGGTTACTGAAATTGACGACACAATCCTATTTTTTCGTTGTGTTCTGTGAAGATTAAATTTGGATGTAAATGGTCGGCATAAAAGTAGAACACTGAGCCAATAAAACGACTGTGTCCTGTGGATCACATTTATCTGATTGTCCGGATCCAGGTATACCGACGAAACATGCTACCTATCAGATTGTACTACCTAAAATATATTTACATTGTTTTAAGCGTACGGGTAGGTTTAGGGTAGGGGTAGGGGTAGGTATGGACATTAATAAAGCCTCAAACCACATGAATAAGATGGTGGTAACACAATCTGATATGTAGCATTTTTCACTATCGCTTTGTGCTACCTATCTTTTTAATGAGAGGTAGCACAATCTGAGCAGGCAGCACAAATCGTCAGAACACCGGTGGTCGCAGCACACATGACAGCTTCTCTGAGTGTTTGCGTTATCGTGAATTTCTCTGGCAGTTCATGTATGTTTTGGTTAAAAATGCGAATATCTATTTATTCACACAACAGGCAAAGCATGACACCATCATCCACTACACAATACATATCAGAAGCTGTCGTTTAGTCTTTATTGCGGCTATTGACTGTCCACGAACAGGAAATAGAACTTATTTGGCATTTTTGATAAATGTGTGTTGTAACGCAAGCATTATTGAACATGTACTGAGTAAAATATTACTGAAAATTGATTAGTAATGCCTTAACACTACTGCGTTACAGCGAAAAGTAATCCGTTACTGTAATGCATTACTTGTAGATTACAAGTGACATGTTGGACAGAAACCTGTATACGATTCCTCTTGAAGCTGATGCTATGGTGAGCAGTTAGCAGTCTCACTGGGATATCTCCAGCTTTAGAATGCCAGGATGTCAGGAAATGTCACAGGGAAACAAGAGAAAAGTGCTGACACCAACTGTTTAATTATTTAGAAGCAAAATTGATGAGATAGGCAGGATACTGGGAAGATGACAGACAGTTTGCATCATATTATCAATCTGTTTATGCTAAACATAAAGATTCCATTTAAAAAGGCACGTGACTCTGCTTTACCAGGTAGAAATAAATATAGGCTACCATGATATAAACAAACGATGGGTAGAGAAAAGATAATGTTATAGTAAAGAAAATATCAGATAATATTTATAATATAGACATATCTATGATATTTAATGGGTCTTTTTATGGAAATGTATGACTGCCTTTATATTTTAGAATAAGATTTTCCTTGCAAGGAAATCATCCTGGTGACCGTACCATCAAAAAGTTTGCTATAGATGAGCTTAGTGGGCCCCCTTTGTAACAGGTCGACATTCTCAGTTTTTTCCTCTGCATTTCCTTAAGAAATAAAAGAACATTTGATGTTGCAATATTTTCATTTGGCCATGAGGATTTTTGATATGCATGAAACCTTCTGCTTTGATCTGTACAGGAAAGTGCAAATTAAAAATGCTGTAAAATATTTTACAGAATAAAGAAGCTAGTGCAGTGAAACAAGAACTGTAAAGTTGTAGAAGTTTTAAGATATCGCTGATGGGCATAAGGGATGTTTTATCGGTTTCTTCAGCATCTCGCAGTGTGAATTTTGAGATTGTATGATGTTGTGCTCTTGCTTGAATATGTCCTGTGTGAATCAGGGTTATTATAGTTAATTAAATCCTTTAAAAAGTTGTACATAAAATATAATTTAACTGAATATAAAATATAATTAATTTAATAACAACACACGAAATAATTGTTTTTTTTACTTTTTCATTTCAGCTACTTGCCAGGGCAAAATGTCTCTTTTTCATTTAGTACAGTAAAATACAATGACAATAACTAAATTTAGAACAACCTAAATTTAAGTGTACTGGGTTCATTACTCCCTGAATATTAGTTTTATTATTATTATTATTTTTTTGCTTTTTTTTTATCATCAAGTTTGGAAACCGTCATTAAAGTGTTTTGGAAACAATCTCACTCCAAAATTACTCGTCAATTTCACAAATATTATCATGAAAGACAAGCCGCACCTGCATTAAACATGGGATTTTAAGTAATACAAGACTAAAATTGTATTTTCATGTACAACATACTCTAATAAACATTAGTAGGTTTTATTTTCAACTTTATTATAAAATAGCATGCAGTATAGTATGATAAACATTTAAATTGCAAACTGTAGATGTCGACACGTGAACTTTTTAAGTAAGCAAGTGGCTCTTATTTATTGTGGAGCAAATAAATACACTTTAGCAGGTTTATTCTGTATTGAGTGAAAAAATCTGCATTTTTGGCAATAAAGAAATGTTGAATATAACCTTGTAGTGCATTGCAGTGATAAATACAGTATATAGTGTGCTCTAATTTTATTCTGCACATTTTGGCAAATTTTGTCTGTGCATACAGAAAATTAGCATAGTGTGCACATTATACATACTGCATACTTTAGAACTAGTATGCATGCTGATAATATGCGTGACATGCATCACAGTTCCATCTAACCCGAGTTTCACATTCCTGTTTCATTAACTAGCCGTTCTACAACTCTTTTGCTCAAATGTTTCACTCTTAAAACATTCCGCTTGTATGAGTGTGTGTGTCCGTGATTTCAACTGAAGAGGGTCGTCTAACCTATTTTCTCTTTAATTAAACCTTCATCTCTCCTGGATAACGGCGGGCCGCGACGGGCTTTAATCCAAAGCTTGTGTGTGTGTTGTATTTGTTTGCGTG